>SJXQ01001686.1:51735-98945 GCA_006408695.1 Aepyceros melampus | reverse complement strand
CGGCGTGCGTCCGCAAGGTTTCCGCACCCGCGAGTCAGTTTCTCTGGCCGCCGAGGGTGGAGCTCGTGGGGGATCCACGCTGTCTAAATCGGGGCGTCCTATAACGACCACCGCTGTCTCGATCCTGAGCTTAAACTGGGCGGAGTCGATCCTGAACTTAAATGCTGGGCATTAACAGTATGATTATTCCGCTTTACGATACCCTCTGCTATTACTGCCCCACCATCATCTCCAGTGTTAGGTACAAGTGACATTCGCAAAGAACCAATGAATATCTACAACCTTAATGCCATGCTCCGGGACCAAATCAAACATCTGCAGAAAGCCGTGGACCGGTCCTTGCAACTGTCTCGTCAAGGAGCTGCAGGACCCCGTGGTCGATAAAGACAAGGAAGCTCTAATGAAAGAGATCCTCAAGTGCAAGTCCCTACTGAGCACCAAACGGGAGCAGATCGCTGCACTGAGGGCGGTGCTGAGAGCCAACAAACAGGTGGTCTCGTTCTACTGGTGAGCTATGCTAGCCAACACTTTAGTTTATCCCTAAATGTTTTCAGCGTCCACTACCATCAGGGTGGGAGAAGGAAATGCCAACCCACTCCAGTATTCTTGCCTGGAGAATTCCGTGGACAGAGGAGCCTGGAGGGCTATCGTCCATGGGGTCACAAAGAGTCGGACACGACTAAGTGACTAACACTACTGCACTACTGGATATACACCGCTGCAGACGCGGGGGCGCGGAGGGCGTGGGTGCCACCGCGGCCGGGGACCGCGAAGCCACCCGCCTGGCGCTGGAGAGGCGGTGGGTCTACTTGCCAGTCTAGGTGCTAGTTCTCGCGCTCGCGCTTTTGTGTGTGTGCGGTTTTCAATTTTGTGCGCTTGCGGGATTTTAGTTTTAAAGGTGGTCAGTTAGCGAGTGTAGGAGGAAATTCGCCCCTAAGAATACGTGGTCACCCATCCACCACCCATCACCCATTCACCGTCTCACCAAGGTGAAGGCCGAATTAGTGAAATCGCGCCTCCGTGGCTGCCGAGTGGGAAACACGACAAAGCCCTTCTCGGAGCCCGCACGCGGCTCCCCGGCCGGGATTGTTGCTAGCTCGGTCAGCTGGGATCCTGTCTCCTTCCTCCCCCAGCCAAAAGGTCAGCGCACCTGCGCTGGGAGCACCCGTTCTTGAGACGAAAGCTGCTCAGAGTGTGGCATCTGGCCGCAGGCCCCTGGGAGGGACGCGGTTGGAGAGAGCATCCAGGAATGTGACTGCGCTGGGGGTTGGAGGGAGGTGGGCAAAAATGACGAGATGAGGGCTACCCTCCTTCTCCCTGGAAGGTTTCTTTTTCCTCTTGGATCTTGACCCCCAGACCCCGGAACCCACCTGCAGCCGCTCTCTCGCAGCGAGTCTCAGCTCGCCTGCACTTTGGAATAAACTGGAGCGCTTTTCAGCCCTGCAGAGCTGGATGCCGCCGCTGCAAAGTCTCAGCTGGTAAGCGGTGGGGCCGCAGCAATCTTATTTTTCAGAGCTCCCCGGGTGATTCCGGCGCAGCCTGGACCACCACCCTCCCCCTACCCCCGCGTCCCCGCTTCCTATTCCTCTCGAATCCCGCAGGGGGCGTGCTCTGCTCTCTGCCCAGATTTCCTTAGAAAGCTGGGACCCGGGGCTGCAAAAGTGACTTGAAGAATTTTGAAGGTCACCAGTGAAAATCTTTTCCTTTTTTCTTTCCTTTCTGTGCTTTGCTCAGTTATTCATCACTAACTTTTTTATGTTAGTGGCATAAAACCGGCTGTTTTATGCCAAAAACTGGCAAGAAAGTGCAACGATTCCCCAAACACTTCCTGCCCAGTGCCTAGCCTCCCTCATTTATCATCTTCCACCAGAATGGTACATTTATTACAACTGATGAACCTATGGTAACACATCATTATCACCCCCAAGACCAGAGTTTACACATTAGACTTCACTGTTGGTGGTGTCAGTTCAGTTCAGTTCTGTTGCTCAGTCGTGGCTGACTCTTTGCGTCCCCATGGACTGCAACATGCCAGGCCCCCTGTCCATCACCAACTCCTGGAGTTTACTCAAACTCATGTCCATTCAGCTGGTGATGCCATCGAGCCATCTCATCCTCTGTTGTCCCCTTCTCCTCTCGTCAATCTTTCCCAGATTCAGGGTCTTTTCAAATGAGTCAGCTCTTAGCATCAGGTGGCCAAAGTATTGGAGTTTCAGCTTCAACATCAGTCCTTGCAATGAATATTCAGGATTGATCTCCTTTAGGATGGACTGGTTGGATCTCCTTGCAGTCCAAGGGACTCTCAAGAGTCTTCTCCAATACCGTAATTCAAAAGCATCAGTTGTTCGGTGCTCAGCTTTCTTTTTAGTCCAACTCTCACAACCATACATGACTACTGGAAAAACAATAACCTTAACTAGATGGACCTTTGTTGGCAAAGTAATGTCTCTACTTTTTAATATGCTCTCTAGGTCATAACTTTTCTTCCAAGCAGTAAGCATCTTTTAATTTCATGGCTGTAATCACAATCTGCAGTGATTTCGGAGCCCCAAAAAATAAAGTCTGACACTGTTTCCACTGTTTCCCCCTCTATTTCCCATGAAGTGATGGGACTGGACGTCATGATCTTTGTTTTCTGAATGTTGAGCTTTAAGCCAACTTTTTCACTCTCCTCTTTCACTTTCATCAAGAGACTCTTTAGTTCTTCACTTTCTGTCATAAGGGTGGTGTCATCTGCATATCTGAGTTTATTGATATTTCTCCCGGCAATCTTGATTCCAGCTTGTGCTTCATCAGCCCAACGTTTCTCATGATGTACTCTGTATATAAATTAAATAAGCAGGGTGACAATATACAGCCTTGATGTATTCCTTTCCTCATTTGGAACCAGTCTATTATTCCATGTCCAGTTCTAACTGTTGCTTCCTGACCTGCATACAGATTTCTCAGGAGGCAGGTCAGGTGATCTGGTACTCCCATCTCTTTTAGAATTTTCCACAGTTCATTGTGATCCACACAGTCAAGGCTTTGGCATAGTCAATAAAGCAGAAATAGATGGTGTTTCTGGAACTCTCTTGCTATTTCAATGATCCAGCGGATGTTGGCAATTTGATCTCTGGTTCCTCTGCCTTTTCTAAAACCAGCTTGAACATCTGGTAGTTCACAGTTCATGTATTGCTGAAGCCTGGCTTGGAGAATTTTGAGCATTACTTTACTAGTGTGTGAGATGAGTGCAATTGTGTGGTAGTTTGAGCATTCTTTGGCATTGCCTTTCTTTGGGATTAGAATGAAAACTGACCTTTTCCAGTCCTATGGCTGGTTTTCCAAATTTTCTGGCATATTGAGTGCAGTACTTTCACAGCATCATCTTTTAGGATTTGAAATAGCTCAGCTGGAATTCCATCACCTCTACTAGCTTTGTTTGTAATGATACTTCCTAAGGCCCATTTGACTTCACATTCTAGGATGTCTGGCTCTAGGTGAGTTATCACACCATCATGATTATCTAGGTCATGAAGATCTTTTCTGTACAGTTCTTCTGTGTATTCTTGCCACCTCTTCTTAATATCTTCTGCTTCTGTTAAGTCCATACCAATTCTGTCCTTTATTAAGCTCATACCATTTCTGTCCTTTATTAAGCCCATCTTTGTATGAAATGTTCCCTTGGTATCTCTAGTTTTCTTGAAGAGATCTCTAGTCTTTCCCATTCTATTGTTTTAGTCTATTTTTTTGCAGTGATCATTGAGGAAGGCTTTCTTATCTCTCCTTGCTATCTTTTAGAACTCTGCATTCTAATGGGTATATCTTTCCTTTTCTCCTTTGCTTTCCTCTTCTCTTCATTTCACAGCTATTTGTAAGCCCTCCTCAGACAGCCATTTTGCTTTTTTGCATTTCTTTTTCTTAGGGATGGTCTTGATCCCTGTCTCCTGTACAATCTCATGAACCTCCATCCATAGTTCATCAGGCACTCTGTCTATCAGATCTAATCCCTTAAATCTATTTCTCACTTCCTCTATATAATCGTAAGGGATTTGATTTAGGTCATACCTGAATGGTCTAGCGGTTTTCCCTACTTTCTTCAATTAAGACTGATTTTGGTAATACAAAGTTCATGATCTGAGCCACAGTCAGCTCCTGGTCTTATTTTTGCTGACTGTACAGAGCCTCTCCATCTTTGACTGCAAAGAATGTAATCAATCTGATTTTGGTGTTGACCATCTGGTGATGTCCATGTGTTGAGTCTTCTTTTGTGTTGTTGGAAGAGGGTGTTTACTATGACCAGTGCGTTCTCTTGGCAAAACTCTATTAGCCTTTGCCCTACTTCATTCTGTACCCCAAGGCCAAATTTGCCTGTTACTTCAGGTGTTTCTTGACTTCTTACTTTTGCATTCCAGTCCCCTATAATTAAAAGGACATCTTTTTTCGGCTGTCAGTTCTAAAAGGTTTTATAAGTCTTCATAGAACCGTTCAACTTCAGCTTCTTCAGCATTACTGATCAGGGCCTAGACTTGGATTACCATGATATTGAATGGTTTGCCTTGGAAATGAACAGAAATCATTCTGTCGTTTTTGTGATTGCATCCAAGTACTGCATTTCAGACTGTTTTGTTGACTATTACGGCTACTCCATTTCTTCTAAGGGATTCCTGCCCAGAGTAGTAGATATAATGGTCATCTGAGTTAAATTCACTCATTCCAGTCCATTTCAGTTCGCCGATTCCTAGAATGTTGATGTTCACTCTTGCCATCTGCTGTTTGACCACTTCCAGTTTGCCTTAGGAGAAGGCAATGGCACCCCACTCCAGTAGTTTTGCGTGGAAAATCCCATGGATGGAGAAGCCTGGTAGGCTGCAGTCCATGGGGTCGCCAAGAGTCGGACATGACTGAGTGACTTCACTTTCACTTTTCACTTTCATGCATTGGAGAAGGAAATGACAACCCACTCTAGTGTTCTTGCCTGGAGAATCCCAGGGATGGGGGAGCCTGGTCGGCTGCCATCTCTGGGGTCGCACAGAGTTGGACACGACTGAAGCAACTTAGCAACAGCAGCTGCAGTAGCAGTTTGCCTTGATTCATGGACCTAGCATTCCAGATTCCTATGCAAATTGCTCTTCACAGCATCAGACTTTGCTTCTATCACCAGTCACATCCACAGCTGGGTGCTGTTTTTGCTTTGGCTCTGTCTCTTCATTCTTTCTGGAGTTATTTCTCCGCTGATCTCCATAGCATGTTGGTGTTGTACATTTTATGAACTTGGACAAATGAAGATATGTACCCTCCATTATAGTATCACATAAAGTAGTTGCACTTCCTAAAAATCCTCTGTCTTCTACATATCCATCCATAACCTTTAGCAACCAGTGATTTTTTTTTTTAAACTCCAAAAAGTTTTGCATTTTCCATTTTTCATATAGTTAAAATCGTACAGTATGTAGCCTTTTGCTTAGTGTGCATTTAAGGTTCCTTCATGTCTTTTCATTGTTTGGTAGTTTATTTAAGTGCTGAATGACATACATTCCATTGTATGGATGTAGTACAGTTTGTCCATTTACCCACTAAAAGATAGCCTGGTTGCTTCCAGGTTTTGGCAGTTATGAATAAAGCTGCTATAAACATTCCTGTACAGGCTTCTCTATGGGCATAAGTTTCCACCTCCTTTGGGTAGAGACCAAGGAGCATCACTTCTGAGTCACATGGAAGAGTATGTTTTGTTTTATAAGAACCCGCCAAACTGCTTTCCAAAGTGACTGTATGATTTTGCAATCCTATCAGAAATGAGAGTTCCTGTTGCTTCACATCCTTAGCAGCATTTGATGTTGTCAGTGTTTGAATGTTGGCCATTCCAATGGGCTTGTAGTGGCCTCTCATTGCTGTTTTAATTTTCAATTCCCTAATTACATGTGACATGGAGCATCTTTTTTCCCCCAATTTTATTGAGATATAATTGACATATAACTTTGCATTAGTTTACAGTATACAACATAATAACATGATATATGTAAATATTGCAAAATGATTAGCACAGTAAGTTTAGTTAATATCCATAATCTCACATAGTTACAGTTTTTTTCCTTGTGATGAGAAAACTTTTAAGATCTGCTATCTTAAGTCGCTTCAGTCATGTCTATTCTTTGTGACCCCATGGACTGTAGCCCTCCAGGCTCCTCTGTCCTTGGAATTTCTCAGTCAAGAATACTGGAGTGGATTGCCATGCCCTGCTCCAGGGGATCTTCCCAACTCAGGGATCGAACCCTCATCTCTTATGTCTCCTGCATTTGTAGGCAGGTTCTTTACCACTAGCACCACCTGGGAAGCCTCTAGGTAGATTTTATGGTAATTCTCTTCTATTTTTAATTTTTTGAGGAACCTATATACTGTTTTCCATAGTGAGTATAGCAATTTACATTCCCACCCACAGTGTACAAGGGTTTTCTTCTCTACACATTCTCACCAACACTTGTAATCTCATACCTTTTTGATAATAGGCATTCAACAAATAGCTCGTTGTGGCTTTGATTTGCATTTCTGTGGTGATAAATGATGCTGAGCACCTTTTCACATACCTGTTCTTTGGACCTTTTTAAAATCTGATTTCTTATAGTTTGATTTTAAGAGTTCTTTGGATAATACTGCTTTATTCGATGTGTCTTTTGGAAACATTCTTCCAGTCTGTGGCTTGCCTTTTTATTCTCTTGAGTTCATTTGCAAAACAGAAATGTTAACTTTAATGCAAGTTAAGCCTATCAGTTATTTCTTTCATGGATCATGCCTTTGGTATTACACCTAAAACATCATCACTATGCTCAAGGTCGTCTAGGCTTTCTCCTATTTTATCTTCTAGGAGTTTTATAGTTTTGCATTTTAATTTAAGTCTGTGATCCATATCAAGTTAATTCTTGTGAAAGGTGTAAGACTGTATCTAGAATTATTTTTTCCATGTGGATGTCTAGTTGTTCCAGCACCGTTTGTTGAAAAGACAGTTGTTTTCTCCCTTGTATTGCCTATGCTCCACCTGGGGATGGGGTTAAGGACCGCCCCTTTCTGGAGCCCTGTCACTGCTCCTTTTCCCTTTGCTAAAGACCTGCAGACCCCAGATGGGGGTGCTTCCTAACCCCATCCCCTGGTAGAGCAGAGCTCCAACCACCCTGGTAATACTTGAACCACGAGTGAGAAATAAACCTTTATTGAGCTCACCATTGAGACTGGGGATTGTTATTACAGTATAATGCAGCAGAAGCTGCCAGAACACAAGTGTGAAAAAGATGGAAATTTCAAAACAGGGAGAAGTTTATAGTGTGGGTGGCTCAATTTCAGTAAAGGTGATCCTTTTTGGGAGCTCTACATGGGGTTTCCCAGGTGGCACAATACTAAAGAACTCACCTACCCATGCAGGAGACCCAGGTTCAATCTCCTGGAGGAGGAAATGGCAACCCACGCTAGTGTTCTTGCCTGGAAAATTCCATGGACAGAGGAGTCCGTGGGCTACAGTCTATGGGGTCACAAAGAGTCAGAAACAACTGAGCACTCACACACTTCCCACTGTCCCTTGTTAGCATCAGCATCAACTGAGACAAACTTCTGCCTTTATCCAACTGTGATTCTTAGGCTTGAAGACCATTTTCCTACTTGGGACAGTCTTGTGGGAGATGTGCAAAAAGGTAGATTCACTTTCTGGATTATTTATAATTCCAAAGTGCAGCTCATTCATAATATAACAATCTGTAAATCTATGTGGTTTTTGCTTATAGCAAGGTGGCTGGGCTTCACTCTCTGGTCATCTCCTAGACCCAGACAAAGGGACCATGCTTGGTCATCTCCTCCAGGTCCATGGTTCCCCACGTACCTTTAGTCTATTGGACCCTCATACCCACTCACCCCTTGTGGAGAGCAGAATTTAGGGTAAGATAGAATATAAATAAGTATACTCAGGGCCTTTTAATTTACAGCTTTTTATTTTTATTCCTATGACTAAAACTGCTTTTCCCCAATCTTATAACTCCTCACTAGAGAATAATGGTAGAAGGAAGCTTATTCTTTTATCCCTCTTATTTTCTGGAACTGGTCCATATACAAGGTCACAGCAGATGCAGCCACCCTGGTACAATGTGATCCTGCCCGGGACCAAGGTGGATACCCAGCCTGGGCTGGGCAGATAATTCCCTCTGAAGATGAAAATTCAGGGTGGCTACTGCACATCTCTTGTTATTATCTTTATTAATTCAATATTTATTTCTTGTTTTGTTGGTAGTAGTCCCCTTTTGCTAATGGTCAAGAGCCCTGGGGTTCGAGAATCTGGGTCCTATCCCAGCTCTGCAACTTATTTTCAATTAGTTGTGAGACCGTAGCTAAGATGCGTTCACCTGTGCTTCAATTTCCCCAGCTATAAAGAGGGGATAATGTGCTGATTAAATTAGTAAAAAAGGGCTTCCCAGATGGTGCTAGCGGTAAAGAACCTGCCTGCCAATGCAGGAGACATAAAAGACGCAGGTTCGGTCCCTGGGTCGGCAAGATCCCCTGGAGGCGGGCACAGCAACCCACTCAGTAGTCTTGCCTGGAAAATCCCCGTGGACAGAGGAGCCTGGCGGGCTATAGTGCCCAGAGTCGCAAAGGGTCAGACATGACCGAAACTATTTTAGCACGCAAGGTGAGGTTAAAATGCGTTGTCCAGAGTACTTAAAACCATGCCCAGCAAACAGTGAAAACTTCATGTCGCATTTGCTCTTCCTCTTCTATGTTTGGGGTGGGACTGACCTCAGCCTTGACTCCAGGACCAGGCAAGTGGCCCCAGCCTGGCCAAAGAGTATTTCCTTCCATCTGCTGGGTCAAAAGTAGGCATGTGGCCAAAGCCGGGCTTTCCTGTGGCCAATCGTGAGACTTGCTGGAACTCTCGGAGAACCAGAGGGTTGAGAAGGACGAGAAGTCCGAGTCCTGTTAGTCATCTGGTCCCAGGAGGACTGAACCAGGAGCGACTGGAGCCCTTGCAGGGGCCAGTGGAAGGAGGAGTGCCTCCTGTGGCGCCAAGTGACCACCTGGATCCAGTGGGCCAGAAGTGCTTGGTTATTTGAGCCGTTAAATTCCCTAATTAGCTTAAATGAGTCTGAGCTGCTTTTCCCCTTTTATGTCCCCTGCAGAAGAAAAACAATCCTGATATTTTGAGTCTGTGCTGGTTCCCTGAACAAAGGAGAAAAAGCCTGCCCGTCGGGGCCACCCGGTGTGTTGTGTGTGGAGAAGCCAGGCCTCCAGATGGTCCTCCAGGTCCCGCTGCACCTGGGCTCCCAGGGTCTACAGGACGCCAGTGGAACCTGACAATTAAGCTCCCTTTTTTGCTTTAGCTATTGTATTTTCTGATGTGTTTTTTTAGGAAGTAACATAAACAGAAAATGAACAGTCTATAAGGTCCTCATGTATATAATAGGGCTTTCCTTGTGGCTCAGCTGGTAAAGAATCTGCCCTCAATGCATGAGACCTGGGTTCAATCCTTGGGTTGGTAAGATCCCTGGAGAAGGGAACAGCTACCCACTCCAGTATTCTGGCCTCGAGAATTCCATAGACTCTCTAGTCCATGGGGTCACAACGAGTCAGACTGAGCAACTTTCACCTGTATAATAACTTGCTATTGTATTTGCCAAAAACAAATATGATCCTAATAGATGGACTTGTGTTTGAAAGACAAAAAAACTCCTGTCTACACTCAATGTCAGCAGATGACTGGAGCCCACACGTGCGTGCTAAGTCATTTCAGTCGTGTCCGACTCTCTGTGACCCCATGGACTATAGTCTGCCAGGCTCCTCTGTCCATGGGATTCTCCAGGCAAGAATACCGGAGTGGGTTGCCATGCCCTTCTCCAGGGGTTTTCCCAACCCAGGGATCGAACCCATGTCTCTTACATCTCCTGCATTGGCTTGCAGGTTCTCCACCACTAGCACCACCTGGGAAGCCTCCCCTCCCACCTTGATAAATATGTTGGTGAAACAGAAGTGTGATATCTGGTTGCATCTTTCTCGTCCACTCTAGGATGAAAAGGCGCCCCCCACTCCCACCTCACACAGCCCTAAGTCTTCTGTCTCCTCTCCAGAACTGGGGTGGATTGCTCCCCAACTCTTTCCACCCATGGCTGCTCCTTTTTGCCTTCAAACAAGTCTAAGAGTCCCCTGTTATCTAAAAATTCAGGATTTTAAGAGCGCTGCAGGCCAGCCTCTGCCTGTAACCTGCCACACTTCTCGGTGCCCAACTAACATGGTCTGTTCTCTCAGAGCGCCTCTGGCCAGTGCCAGGTCTTAGCTCTGTCCTGGCACCAGCCTTCTCTGGACATTGGACTTAAAAGAGGTTCTTTCCTCTAGGACATCAGGACACCAGTCTCTGGTGTCGCCCTTCTGCCACCAGGGTCCTCCAGGCTTCTGCAGCTTCTCAGAATGCTGGCCTTTCTTCCTATGTTCTTGCCTACTTAGCCTCTTTACTGCAATTTCGGGGTTCAGTGTATTTAAAATCACCACTTCCATACAAGCAGTGCTCTGCTCAGCAGCTCAGCCGAGCAGTGGAAGAATGAGGGGCTGGGACTGCAGGATGCGGACTCGAGTCCCACTTCCACCGGTCCCGAATCTCATGACCTTGGCCAAGTTACTACCACACCTTGAGCTTCAGTTTCCTCATCTGTAGATAGGGTTGATGATAAAACCCACCTCACAGGATTGCTGCAGGCACCAAGAGGTACTCTGTATGGAAGAGCTCACCAAACACTTTAATGCATGGTACTGAGTATCTTTAGAGTGAAAAATTAAGAAAACAGGCTTAGAGTCAAAGGCCTGGACTTTACTGCTGGCCATATCCTTTCCTAACTGTGGGACCTTGACTCATGAATTAGCATTTTGTGAATTTTCCTCATCTGCAAAAGGGACATCTTATCATGACCCTGCCAGCTTGATGAGAAGAGGAAGGTGGTGACCACACACTCAGTGCTTCGACCAGTGCCTTGCACACAGGAAGTATTTACTAAACATCTGCTGTTACTTATTTCATCACCCTCATCTGCTACCCCGGCTTTTCCCTAGGTCACAGGATCTGTAACCTTCCCGCCTTCCAGTGCCCACGCCTTCAGTCTGTTTCTTCGGTGCTCCGGTGATCCCAGGTGGCTTCGGGGACCGAGGTGTGTTCAAGGCACTGGGCTTGGTGGTGCACATCCAGGGAAGAAGCCTGTGGTTTCTGTCTCCCCCATCTCATCCTGACATCCTCCTCCGCCTGGCTGCTTGCGTGAGGTCTGCCTCTGACCTGAGGGCACCATGAAGTCTTTACATGATTTACCATCCTTCGGTTTATTTGTCTAAATGTGTAACAGGCTCCCATTGTTTCTTCCTAAACACTTTCCTTCCCTGAGACAAACCCCCTTGTCTGTAGACTGGCCTTCTGTTCTCCTGTCTGCCACTAGCAACAGAACACAGCCCTGCTGGTGGTTGAAACATTCCAGTACTGGCTGCAAGTATGTATGTGTCAACCCCAGTCTCCCAGTTTATCCCACCCCCGTTTTGCCCTTGTTTCCTTTGTACCCATATATCTATTCTCTACTTCTGTGTCTCCAGTTCTGCTTTGTAAAATAAGATTGTCTATACCACATTTCAGTTTTTTATAAGCCACCCAGTTGGTGCACTTTGTTATGGCAGCTCTAGGAAGTGGTTGCACTGACTTCATGGGCTGGAGCCTTGGCTGAACCTAAGCTGCGGAGAGTGAGCTGCCTGAGCTGGCTGCTCGAGAGTGGTCTCCTGGCTGGCTGACCTGCTGCCATGCCCGTGGGTCAGTGTCCTGCCAGGTCGTCACTCTACCACCCTCCCGTTCTCAAAGTGGAGTGTTAGTCACTCAGTCACGTTCAACTCTTTGTGACCCCATGGACTGTAGACTGCCAGGCTCCTCTGTCCAAGGGATTCTCCAGGCAAGAACACTGAAGTGGATTGTTATTCCCTTCTCAAGGGGATCTTCCCAACCTAGGAATCGAGCCCAGTTCTCCCACACTGCAGCCACCAGGGGAGCCCCAGTATTCTTGCCTGGGAATTTAAATGGACAGAGGAGTCTGGTGGACTACAGTCTATGGAGTCGCAAAGAGTTGGACACAACTGAGCAACTAATACTCTCATTTTTCTGGCCCCCTTCTCAAAGCTCACTTCTAAAGAGACCAGTCTGCCTGCACACGATCTTTCTAGCCATGCATTTCCGTAGCTCCCTATTGCCTATCGATTCATTTCATCACATTCAAAAACCTAAGTTTTTTTTTTATCCTCCTTTGTTCCAAAAGATATTTAGGATAGTATCTTATTTACTTTTTTGAGATTCTTAGTGATCTCACGACAAAACTAGACCTTCAAAACAGTCTCAGAATCCAGACCGAATTATTATTTTAATTTGTTCAGATCATCCGTTCACCTGCTGACATTGTCTCCGGGGGCATCTACTCTGTGCCTGGCACAGCAGTGCATCAGTAGTCAAGGCCTCGCTCTCAGGAGCATGAGTTCAGCTGGGGCTCCAGCCCATGGAGTCAGTGTATCCATTTCCTGGAGCAGCCATAACAAAGTACAAAAACTGGGTAGCTTATAAAAACAGAAATGTATTGATACTTCCTCAGAGAACTGGAGGCTGGGAGTCCGAAATCAAGGTGTAGGCAGGCAGGGCTATACTCCCTCCAAAGGTTCCAGGGAAGACTCCTTCCCTGCCTCTTGCGGTTTCTGGGGGCCCTCAGTGTTCCCTGGTCTGTGACAACGCAACCCTAATTTCTGCCTCCATCTTCACAGGGCAGTCTTCTCCCTGTATGTCCAGATTTCCTGCTCTTTATAAGGACACCAGTCATTGGACTTAGGGCCCATTCTAATCTAGCATGTCTTCTTAATGGCACCTTAGCAAAGGCCCTCTTCCAAATAATGTCACATTCTCAGGTGCCAGGTGTTCAAGCTTAACATCTCTTTTATGGGGACACAATTCAGTCCACAACAAAGCAGCGAGGACAACAAATGAGAACAAAATTTTAATGAAAAATAGCTTTTTA
The DNA here is from genome assembly GCA_006408695.1 of Aepyceros melampus. NCBI lineage: Eukaryota > Metazoa > Chordata > Mammalia > Artiodactyla > Bovidae > Aepyceros > Aepyceros melampus. The sequence continues at coordinate 85,920 of SJXQ01001686.1, read as the reverse complement.
AAAAACTCCTAATTTGCTTAAAATTCACAATTTTATAGTAGACACCAGTATGGAGAGGGGTTGAGAGCTTGGCCCACTGAATCATAGCATCTGAGTTTAAATCTTAAAAAGATAAACTTCTCCCCGTTTTCAGAAATAGGTTAATAGTAGTGAGATGGTTGGATGGCATCGCAGACTCAATGGACATGAACTTGAGGGAACTCCAGAAGATAGTAAGAGACAGGGAGGCCTGGGGTGCTGCAGTCCATGGGATCGAAAGAGTTGAACATGAATTAGTGACTGAATAACAACAAAATAGTATTGCCTATGTCATTGAACTGTTGGGAGGTGGTGAGCATGTCAATTTAACATGATAAACATGTCAATTACCACGTATAACACCTGACCTAATAGTAGTATTTGGACTTCCCTGGTGGCTCAGAGATTAAAGTGTCTGCCTGGAATGCAGGAGACCAGGGTTCGATCCCTGGGTCGGGAAGATCCCCTGGAGAAGGAAATGGCAACCCACTACAGTACTCTTGCCTAGAGAACCCCATGGAGGGAGGAGCCTGGTGGGCTACAGTCCATGGGGTCGCAAAGAGTCAGACACGACTGAGCGATTTCACTTCAATAGTAGTATTTAACCACTTATTCTGATTTACTCCTTTTTAATTTATCATTTAGAATCTAAATTTTTCAAAAAGCTAGAACATCTTAAAGGAATTGTTATTGCACTTTAAAAATCAAGCATTATTTGCCCTTGTGCAATCCTTAGCTGTCGTTTTGTAAATGGGCTACTCTATGCTCATACAGTTCACCTTCTATTAAGTAACAGGGATTATAAATATCAAGTTATTCAGACACTGTATTCCATTGCAGGGAACATTCTGCTCACATGGCCTACCCTCTATGGGAAGGTAAATCAGATTATAAAATTGAGCCATTGTGCCATCGTATAGCCACTGTAGTGAACTGGAAGACAGTGCCTACTTGATTTTATTTAAGCTGAAGTTTCCCATAATGACAGCAGCATGGGACAACATAACAACCCATCAGCCAAGTTCAGGAGCTGCTTACACAGCTCACAGGTAAAATCGGTTTTGCTACTATGAATTTTACCTGTAGTGACTTTTCATTAATATGAGCCAAGGTAAATTGATTAGACTCTCAGTCTCTGGAAAGCGGAAGCCTCACTGACTGAATATTATAGTAAGAGCAAATTGGCCACATTTCCCCACTATTCTTGAAAGGAATGGACTTGAGAGAAAAAGGTATATAAAATATGGGAAGTTTCTTTGATTTATTGTTAAATAGTAATATTTAGTTTTAGAATGCTCTTAGTTTTTAGAATGCTCAATTCTAATCCAAGCTACAGTGATTAATGTTTTAAATTACTCTTTTATTCAATGTTCTACAGATTATTTGTACTGAATTATGGTTATAGTATATTATGTGCTGTGCTTAGTCACTCAGTCATGCCCGACTCTTTGCAACCCCTTGGATATACAGTCCATGGAATTCTCCAGGCAAAAATACTGAAGTGGGTTGCCATGCTCTCCTCTAGGGGATCTTCCCAACCCAGGGATTGAACCCAGGTCTCCCACATTTTAGGTGAATTCTTAACCATCTGAGCCACCAGGGAAGCCTGTAATATATCATAGTTGTACCATAACCTCTTTTTAACTATATAGAAATTGAGATGTGTGGGCATTTCCCCCCCTTTTGGCCATGTCTTGCAGCATGCAGGCTCTTGGTTCCCCAACCAGGGAGTGAACCCAAGACTCCTGCAGTGGAAGCACAGAGTCTTAGCCACTGGACCACCAGGGAACCCCCAAGATGTGGGCATCTTTAAAAGGTATTTTGTAAACTTTGCCCTCTTAATTGAGTGCACAGTTTAAACTGAGACTGTTAATTGCTGTACACTAGCGTTTAAACTGTGGCTAGAAAACACATTGCCCTGAACTTCTAACCCAGCAGCAGTTCTCAGACTTTTTGGTCTCAAGATCCTTTACACTTTCTGAAATTATTGAAGACCCCCTCAAAGAACTTTGTGTGGTTTGAAAGTGAAAATGTTAGTTGTTCAGTCATGTCTGACTCTATGCAACCCCGTGGATTACAGCCCACCAGGCTCCTCTATCCATGGGATTCTCCAGGCAAGAATACTGGAGTGGGTAGCCATTCCCTTCTCCAGGGGATCTTCCTGACCCAGAGATCGAACCTGGGTTTCCTGGTTTGCAGGCCTGGCATATTCTTTACTGTCTGAGCCACTGCGGAAGCCCTTTGTGTGGGTAAGATCTATTAATGTTATATTAGAAAGGATCATTTTAAGAAAGTAAAGCAACCTGTTTGTCAATTCATTTTAAAGTTACAGCCACATTGCCATTCTGTCACTGTTCCAGCAGTGACATTATCACATGTAGGAGCCTCTGGAAAGCCCCATAATCCACGCATGAGAGAATGAGAGTGAGAAAGGTGACTAACACCTCAGTATTATTGTGCAAATAGTTATAGGTTATTAATTTTCTCATTATCTTTAACAAGGAAGCAACATGGGCAATACAGAGCTTGGGTTCTGAGCGGACTCAGGAAGTTGATCCCCTGGGTAGAATCCTGGCTCCACCACTTAGCCTTGGGTCAGGGACGACCCAAGAGGCTGTGACCCCATAGCCTCTCTCAGCCTCAGTGTCCTACCTGGAAAATGAGCAAGCTATTCCCAATTACCTCAGAGGCCTGCTGTGGGGCTTAACTGAAATCATGCCTATAACGGAAGACTGCTTTCCCAGCCACCTTTCAGGTAAGGTGGGGCTGATTGCTGGGTCTGGCCATGAGAGTGAGGGCCATAGCGTCCCTGCCTGAAAGCCTTTTCTTGCCCATCCTCATGCCCTGGGAGGCGTGAGCTGGAGCTCACCCTCCAGCCGAGGAGGAGCTGAAGCCCTGAGCTGCTGGATTGTGACAGGAACAAGAAATAAATCTTCATCTTATTAAGCCACGGAGATTTGGAGCTTATTCACAAATGCAGAATAGCCTGGCCCATCTTCACTAATACGTAAGGGAACTCACTGGAAGGAGAGGACTCTAAGGGGGTGATATTTAAATGGAAATTTTTAAAGATTAAAAAGAAACCACTACTTAAAGAGGCTGGGAGGCTTTCCAAGCAAGGCAGTAGAAAATACAAAAGCCCCCAGAGGGAAGGAAGACCAGCTGTGAGCCAGAGGAGGGCAGCAGGAGATGAGCCTGAAGAGCACTCAAACCTGGCACTGAACCACTGAAGGACCCTACTCCCCGGCTTTCACCCCACAGGAGAGGTGGTTCTGGGGCACTGCCACCCAGCTCCTCTGGGTGGTCACAGAGCCCTGGGTGGCTCGGGGTGAGGCTGACTGCCCTGGATGACGTGAACACAGCCAGAGAGAGGCAGTCTCGAGGATACTCGAGAAGCCTAAGAAACAAGGCTCACGTTGGTGCTACAGAAAGTTAATCACTTTCAGAGCCCTGGCATGACCATGATCATTACCATCTTCCTGAAGTTATCCTGCAGCTTCTGAATGTCAAAGTTTCCATAAGACCTCACCGAGAGAGAAAAGGAGGACTGCCAGGAGCTCTACCCCAAGGGGATGAGTAGCCGCATCAGACGTTTCATGTTGCCGGTGAAGCTGCCCTGGTTCACAGCTGCATAGCAGCTGTAGCTGAGCCTGAGTTCTTGTTCAACAGCACAAGAGGCCGCTTCAGGAGAAGTTTCCAGGCTTGTGTTCTGGTGTGTTTTGCCATCACAGCTGTGGTTTTTAGAGAACTGCTGAGTAAACACAGCTTCCCAGGTGGTGCAGTGGTAATGAATCCACCTGCTGAGGCAGGAGATGCAAGAGACTCAGTTTCAGTCCCTGGGTCAGGAAGATCACCTGGAGAAGGAAATGGCAACCCACTCCAGTATTCTTGCTTGGGAAATCCCATGGACAGAGGAGCCCAGTGGGCTACAGTCCATGGGTTCACCAAGAGTCGGATGCAACTGAGCACACACATACTTGCATACACCAAGTAAATATTTGTTGAATCAATGTTACAATTCAGAACCATCACACAAAATTATTGCCCACCTCACTGCAAGAGTTTGGGAGTTCAAATTCCACTTATTAGGCACCTTCGAGTCAATGATGCTGAAGAGTTAGCAGTGTTTTATCAACCTGATTCCAAGAAAAGGGATGGAGCCATTTGCTTTTCATACTGGGCATGTTAATTGATATGTAACTAGTATAAAAGTGGATACATTTTAAAGCCAGATCAAAAGGAGAATCAAATATTATCAAATGAAAGTGATTAGCTTGCAGTTCCAAAAGAACTCATTCACTTACAGCAATGCCCCTCTTCAGGTACACATGGCATTTGAAATTCAAGTTTTGCTGATGGGCTGTAAGGAAGTTTTCCAGATGGGATAATGGAGGTGGAATTACATGCAAATGTGAGCAGGGAAGATGCGGTACTGAGGGTCCAGGACAGGATGCGGGCAGCTCTCCCTGACTGACAGCCTTTGACAGCCTTGACTTACAGATAGGTTTTGTTCATTTCACACCAACTTGGCTCTCAACCATTAGTTAATGGTTTTAATTTTAATTTTGTTGTCAACATTTTGAAGTGGGAAGATAGGCAGTCCAGTGGTTAAGTCTCTGAGCTTCCAATGCAGGAGACGTGGGTTTGATCCCTGGTCAGGGAACTAAAATCCCACATGTGGCCCAAAAAAAGTTTTTGATTTGAAAATTAAATTAGAAAAAAAAATGAGGAAATGTCAGGTAAAAATCAAGGTCTCTGGCTTTCTTTGAAATTTTTTAAAGTATCTTGCTAAAATGAGCCTAAAAGCCCAGAAGATAGCAATGAGTTAGAGCTGAGCTGGCACTCTCCTCCCTGGACGGTACACTCTCTCTCCAGTCGGCCACAGTCCCCTCCATTCCTTAGTGTCTTCTCCTTAGCCAGTTTCATGCATTGCCAACACCATGGGAGTCTTTGAGGGACCCTCAATAAACAGCATCTCTCTTTTTCTTCTTTGAGTTCTAAAGAAGCTAGAGAAAGAAAGTGAATAAAGCTGAAAACAAAAATATGCTTTTTACTTACTGAGAGAGAATAGGCTGGAGGCGTGGGTTATATCTGCAGGCAAAAGCACGCTGACGCTGGGTGAGAGTGGGACATGCAGGTGGTCCTCTCAGCACAGGGAGTGTGGGCCCTGTGCACAGACCTGCTTCCAGGAGGAAAAGGGCTGGAACCGAGCCACGTCTCAGAAGTTTATCTCTCCCCAAAGTTGTCAAAAAGGCAGAGAGGTCTGGAGTGATAGTCTTGAAGATCCCAGAAAGGGGACAGAGCCCTGCTTGCTGGCCTGGCCCCCGGGAGCACTGGGCTGAGGTCGCTGGAGAAAGGATCCCAGAATGTGACAGGCTGGTAAAAACTGTCTCTTCCCATGGTGGTGGTGAGTTCTTCAAGTGGCTTTTAGCTCAAGGCAAATAAATATGGTAACATTCAGCAACAGTGAAAATGAAGAGTCTAAAAAGAAAGAAGCTGAACCCACTGACCCCTGGGATCAACTGGAATGAATCAACAGGATCAAGCTGGCATCCATTCGAGTGGAATGAAAAGCACTGAAAATGAAGGCCAAGGAATAAAGACGAAGAGCTGAAAGGGAATCCAAGATGTGCTGGGGACATGGGGGCTAGATTCAGGAAAATAAGGGAGAGAGAGAGAGGAAAGAAGAACAGACTGGCAACCAGCAGAGATGGAGGGGCAGCAGCTGAGGGAGTATCATCATATTTATTGAGGGCAGCAGGTGCTTAGCACATTCACAACCCTACAAAGCCCAGGCGTGCCTCACCTTACTGCTCTCCACTTTACTGCACTTAACAGATAATTGTGTTTTTTACAGATTGGTGGTTTGTGGCAGTCCTGCTTTGAGCAAGTCTGTAGGCATCATTTTTCTGACAGCATTTGCTCACTTTGTGTTTCTCTGTCACTTTTTGGTAATTCTTTCAATATTTCATATTTTTCCATTATTGTACTTGTTAGGGTGATCTGTGATCAGTGATCTTTGATGTTACTATCATAACTGTTTTGGGGCACCATGAACCTTGATCATACAAGACAGTGAACTTAATTCAAGAGTATTGTGTCACTGCTCCTCTGACCAGTTGTTCCCCCATCTCTCTGCCTTTCCTGGGGCCTCCTTATTCCCTGAGACACAAGCATATTGAAATTAAGCCAGTTAAAAATCCTACAATGGCTCTAAGTGTCCATGTAAAAGAAGAGTCACCATCTGTCACCTTAAATCCAAAGCTAGAAACCATCAAGCTTAATGAGAAAAGCATGTCGAAAGCCGAGAGAGGCCAAAAGTCTAGGCACCTTGCACCAGTTAGCCAAGTTGTGAGTGCAAAGGGAAAGTCTTGAAGGAAATGAAAAGTGCTGCTTCAGTGAGCACGTCGGTGGTAAGGAAAATAGCCTTATTGTTGATGTAGAGAGAGTTTGTAACTTCCCTGGTGGCTCAGAGGTTAAAGCGTCTGCCTCCAATGCGGGAGACCTGGGTTCGATCCCTGGGTCGGGAAGATCCCCTGGAGAAGGAAATGACAACCCACTCCAGTATTCTTGCTTGGAGAATCTCATGGACTGAGGAGCCTGGTGGGCTGCAGTCCATGGGGTCACAAAGAGTCGGACACGACTGAGTGACTTTACTTACTTAGAGAGAGTTTGAGTGATCTGGGTAGAGGATCAAACCAGCCACAACATTCCCTTAAACCAAAGCCTGATCCAGAACGAGACTCTAACTGACCTTCAATTCTATGAGGGCTGAGAGAAGTGAAGAAGCTGCAGAAGAGAAGTATGAAGCTAGCAGAGGTTGGTTCATGAGGTTTAAGAAAGAAGCCATCACCAGAACATGAAAGTGGAAGGTGAAGTGGCAAGTGCTGGTGTCGAAGTTATCCAGAAAGACCTAGCTTAGGTAATTAGTGAAGGTGGCTATGCCACACAACATCTTCAGTGTATCTGAAACAGCCTTATATTGGAAGAAGATGCCAGATGTTTCATTTCTAGAGATGTTTCATTCCTAGAGAGAAGTCAGTATCTGGCTTCAGAGCTTCGAATGACAGGCTAACACTCATTTAGTGTTAGGGCTCCAAAATCACTGTGGATGGTGACGATAGCCACAAAATTAAAGGTTGCTTGCTCCTTGGAAGAACTTCCCTGGCGGCTCAGATGTTAAAGTGTCTGCCTGGAATGCAGGAGACTAAGAAGAAAAGCTATGATAAACCTAAACAGCATATTAAAAAGCAGAGACAATGCTTTGCCGACAAATGTTGGTAGAGTCAAAGCTAGGGTTTTTCCAATAGTCATGTACGGATATGAGAGTTGGACCATAAAGAAGGCTGAACACTGAAGAATGGATGCTTTTGAACTGTGGTGCTGGAGAAACTCTTGAGAGTCCCTTGGACAGCAGGGATATCAACAAGTCAATCCTAAAGGAAATAACCCTGACTATTCATTGAAAGGACTGATGCCAAAGCTAAAGCTCCAATACTTTGGCCACCTGATGGGAAGAGCCGACTCATTAGAAAAGACCCTGATGCTGAGAAAATCGAAGGCAGAGGGAGAAGGGGATGACAGAGGATGAGATGGTTGGGTGGCATCCTTGGCACAATAGACATGAGTTTGAGCAAACTCTGGGGATAGTGAAGGATAGGGAAGCCTGGCATGCTACTGTTCATGGGGTCACAAAGAGCCAGACACAACTTAACAACTCAATAACAACAACACTCTATTAGGGACTAATGCAGCTGATGACTTGAAGTTGAAGCCAATGCTCATTTACCATTTCTAAAATCCTAGGGTCTATAAGAATGATGCTAAATCTATTCTGCCTGTGCTCTATAAATGGAACAATAAAGCCTGCATGATAGCACATCTGTTTACAATATGGTTTACTAAATATTTTAAGACCACTGTTGAGGTCTATTGTCCAGTAAAAAAAAAGATTCCTTTCAAAATATTACTGGCATTGATTATGTACCTGGTCACCCAAGAGCTCTGATGGGGATGTACAGTGGGATTACTGATGTTTTCATGCTAGCTAACACAGCATTCATTCCACAGCCCATGGGTCTAGGAGTAATTTCAACTTTCAAGTCTTATTTAAGAAGTACATTTCAAAAGGCTATAGTGGCCAGAGATGATTCCTCTGAAGGATCATAGAAAACTTGGTTGAAAACCTTCTGGAAAGGATTCACCATTCTGGATGCCATGAAGGACATTAGTGATTCCTAGGAAGTGGTCAAGATATCAACATGAACATGAGTTTGGAAGAAGTTGACTCCAGCCCTCCTAGATGACTTTGAGGGGTTCAAGACGTCAATGGAGGAAGTAGCTGCACATATGGTGGAAATAGCAAGAGAACTAGACTTAAAAATGGAGCCTGAGGATGAGACTGAATTGCTGGATCTCATGGTGGTGGTTTAGTCGCTAAGTTGTGTCCAGCTCTTTGTGACCCCATGGACTGTAGCCTGCCAGGCTCCTCTGTCCATGGGATTTTCCAGAGAAGAATACTGGAGTGGATTGCCATTTCCTTCTCCAGGGGATCTTCCCCGCTCAGGGATTGAACCTGGATCTCCTGCAGGCGGATTCTTTACCAACTGGACTACCAGGAAGACCCAATAAAATCTCATGATAAAACTTTAATGGATAAGGCATTGCTTCTGACAGATGAGTAAAGAAAGTGATTTCTTGAGATGGACTCAACTCCTTGTGAAGATGCTGTGAAGAGTGTTGAAATGGCAACAACAACAAAAAATAGAATATTATATGAACTTGATTGATAAAGCAGTAGTAGGGTTTGAGAGGATTGATTCAAATTTTGGAAGAAGCTCTACTGTAGGTAAAATGCCATCAAACATCACTGCAGGATATAGAGAAATTGTTCCTGAAAGGAGGGGTCAGTCAATGAGGCAGCTGTCATCACTGTCTTATTTTAAGAAATTGCCACAGCCACCCCAGGCTTCAGCAACCACCACCCTAATCAGTCAGCAGCCATCAGTATGAGGCAAGACCTTCCACAGGCAAAATATTATAACGTGCTAAAGGCTGATCATGGTTATCATTTTTAGTAATAAAATATTTTAAAATTAAGGTACGTATTTTTTTAGACACAGTGTTAACGCACATTGATAGACTCCAGCGTCACATAAACATAACTTTTATATGCACTAGGAAACCAAAAAATTCACGTGAGTTGCTTTGTTGCAGTACCCGCATACCTCAGAGATATCATAGGTTCAGTTCCAGACCAACACAGTAAAGCAGATATGGGTAATGCACTATCTAGTCTTTAGAGATGAGGAAACCAAGGCCCAGAGTGGTTTTAAAGGGCCAATGGAGGGACTCCAAGGCTAGTCTCATCGAAATCCTTCCTCTCTTCTTTCCTGTCCTTCAGGCCAAGCATAAACAGTTGCTCTGAAAGCAGGGGCCAGGGCCAGCTCTGTTAGAGACTCACCATCAGGAGTCAGCGACCTGGCTGGGTTGGGAAGCCCCCATCTGACCTGACCCCGGGCAGGTAGGCATGCTAGCCTCTCCCTGCCAGGAGATTGTTCTTGTCTGTGGTGCAGGGACCCCACCTTTCCCATCTTCTGCCCACTCCCCTTCCCCATGAAGTGAAAAACATGGGCAAACAGAGGTGACTTGACCACCGCCCCACCAACCCTGCACACACTGTGTTTAACCCTCTCTGATCATCAGCAGTAAGTGTTCTGGAAAAACGGGAGAGCTGCAGGCCAGACCTTTCCCCAAGGGGCTTCCTTGACTACAGTTTGATCAGGATGCCCCCAGCAGACAAACCTCAGTCACACCTACTCTGGGTCACATTCACTCAGTATTTCTCCAAGAGATCAGCCGTTGAAACGTCCTTAATAGGAAATGTTTTTAGAAGGAGCATATGGAGAATCAAAAGGGAGCTAAATATAAACCTGAATTTGCAGAACTGAAGAAGGAGCAAAGAGAAGCTGAACAGAACGAGCTGGATGGAGAAGCTCTTTGCTAAAATAGGTTTTTTCCAGTGGATGTGGGTGTGTGTTTTGCTGTATATATGAATTTCTAGAGCATTAGAGTTACCTATAATTAAAAAAGAAAAAAAAAACAGTTTATGAGGCCAAAAATAATTCTGATGCCAGTCACATTATGGAAGTAGCTGAGGGCAGATGCACTAACGTCCATCAGAATAAAATCCATGTGTCTGCATTTTACAGACTTAGAAGTGGTCAAACAGAACAGAGATTTTTTAAAATAGAAGTTTCAAATTTAAGATTTTTTTTTAAGTTCTTGGAGCAGCTCTAGGAAAATTGTTCTACATCATTAATACTGAAATTAAAAAAAAGAGGCAAGCATTGAAGAAGGGCATAAGCAGGCATGAAAGAAATTCCCATGGTCTAAAAAAGGTGAGGAAAGAATAAACAAACAAGGACTCCCCTGGTGGACTTCCCTGACAGTCCAATGTTACGACTCTGGGCTTCCACTGCAGGGGCGTGGCTTCAATCCCTAGCTGGGGAACTAAGATCCCACAGGCTGCAGGATGCAGCCAAAAACAAGCAAAAAAAAATTGAAACTTTAATAAATGGAAAGACATCCCATGTTTGAGGCTCACAATATTATTTTTTAATTAATTTTTCTTGAAGTATAGTTGCTTTACAATGTTGTGTCAGTTTCTATTGCACAGCAAAATGAATCATATGCCCCCTCCCTTTTGACTTTTTTCCCATTCAGGTTACCACCCAGAGCATTAAGCAGAGTTCCCTGTGCTATACAGCATGTTCTCATTAGTTATCTATTTTATACATAGTCTCCCCAGTGTGTATGGGTCAATCCCAATCTCCCAATTCCTCCCACCCCCCCCCTCCCCCTTGCTATCCATACATTTGTTCTTTGCATCCGTGTCTCTACTTCTTTGCAGATAAGATCATCTATACTATTTTCTGCCTTGCAGGCAAATTCTTTACCTCTGAGCTACTAAGAAGTCCCTAAATTCCACACACAGGCATTAAAATACAATATTTGCTTTTCTTTCTGACTTCACTCTGCTTGACATAGATGGACCTAGAAAATATTATTAAAATGATGCCTTAACCTCTGAGCCACCAGGGAAGCCCCTATTAAAATGACAGTAGTCCTCAAACTGATCTACAGATTCAATGCAACACGCATCAAAAATCCCAGCTGAGCTTTTCGGACAAATTGGCAAGTTAATTCTAAACTTCAAATGGAAATGGAAGATACCTGTAATAGATGACACAACCTTGAAAGAGAACAGTTTTGGAGCACTCACAGTCCTCAATATCAAAACTTACAACAAAGCTAAAGTAATCAAGACTTTGTCACACTGACAAGAAGAGAGACATATAGACCGATGGAACAGAACTGAAATTCCAGAAATGAACACTTGTAATTATGGTAAGCAGACTGTTGGCAAGGGTGCCAACATAATTCGATGGCCGAATCAATGGTTCTGGCATCTTTCAACAAGGGTGCCAGAACCATTGGATATTCACATGCAAAAGAATGAAGGTGTATCTTTATCTTACAGCATATACAAAAATTAGCTCAAAATAGATCCTAGACCAAAATTTAGGAGCTAAACTATAAAAATTTTAGAAGAAAACATAGGGATACATCTTTTTAAACTTGGGTTAGGCAGTGGCTTTTTAGATACAGCATCAAAAGCACAAGTAATAAAAGAAAAAATAGAAAATTGGACTTTATCAAAATTAAAAATGTTTGTACTAATGACACCATCAAGAAGTGAAAAGACAATCATAGGAGAAAATATTTGCAAATCATTTGTGATAGGAAAATTGTATTCAAAGTATATCAAGAGCACTTACAATTTAGCAATGAAAAAGATACCCCAGTTTAAAATATGCAAAGTCTTTAAATAAAGGTTTATTCAAAGAATTACAAATGGCCAAGTAGAAGAAACTATGCTCAATATAACTGGTCATTAGAGAATTGCAAATCAAAACCATAATACGATGCCACTTCATACCCACTAGAATGGCTATAATAAAAGTACACACAATAACAAGTGTAGGAGAGGATGCAGAGAAACTGGAATCCTCATAAGTTACTGTAGGAATGTAAAATGGTGCAAGACTTTGGAAAACAGTTGGACAGTTTCTAAAATATAAAGTATAGAGTCCCTATATGACTTATCATTCCAATCCTAGGTATATGCGTAAGAGAAATGAAAATATATAACATCTACACAAAAATTTGTACAAAAATATTTGTAGTAGCATTATCAATAATGGCCAAAAGGTAGAAACAATTCCAATGTCCATCAGCTGATAAATAAAGAAAATGTGTATATCCTACACTGGAATATTATTCACCCACTAAAAGGAATGCAATATTTATACATGTTACAACACGGATGAGCCTTGAAAACATGCTTGGTGAAAGAAGCCAAACATAAAAGACAGTAAGAATCTGTGTATATGTGACTACATGTATTATATGATACTATTTACAATTGACCTTTGAAAAGAGGGAATTAAACTGTGTGGGTCCACTTATACATGAATTTTTTTGATAAATCCATACTACAGTAATACATAATTAGCAGTTGATTGAATTCAAGATTGAAGAAACTTGGATATAGGGAGGGCTGACTGCAAAGTTATATAGATTTTCTAATGCAAGGAACATAGGTGCCTGCAACCCCCACATTGTTCAAGAGTCAGTTGTATATGAAATGACCAGAATGGGCAAATCTATAGAAACAGAAAATAGAATAGTGCCTTATGAGAGCTGGGAAAGGTGGGGAACTGGGAGTCATTGCTATGGGTGTAAGCCTTCTATGGGTGTAAGCCTTCTTTGAGTGAAGATGAAGATATTCTAAAATTAGTTCGTAGTAATAAGAGGAGAGTGAAAAAGTTGGCTTAAAGCTCAACATTCAGAAAACGAAGATCATGGCATCTGGTCCCATCACTTCATGGGAAATAGATGGGGAAACAGTAGAAACAGTGTCAGCCTTTATTTTGGGGGACTCCAAAATCACTGTAGATGATGATTGCAGCCATGAAATTAAAAGACGCTTACTCCTTGGAAGAAAAATTATGACCAACCTAGATAGCATATTCAAAAGCAGAGACATTACTTTGCTGAATAAGGTCCGTCTAGTCAAGGCTATGGTTTTTCCAGTGGTCATGTATGGATGTGAGAGTTGGACTGTGAAGAAAGCTGAGCGCTGAAGAATTGATGCTTTTGAACTATGGTGTTAGAGAAGACTCTTGAGAGTCCCTTGGACTGCAAGGAGATCCAACCAGTCCATTCTGAAGGAGATCAGCCCTGGGATTTCTTTGGAGGGAATGATGCTGAAGCTGAAACTCCAGTACTTTGGCCACCTCATGCGAAGAGTTGACTCATTGGAAAAGACTCTGATGCTGGGAGGGATTGGGGGCAGGAGGAGAAAGGGACGACCGAGGATGGCATCACGGACTCAATGGACGTGAGTCTGAGTGAACTCTGGGAGTTGGTGATGGACAGGGAGGCCTGACATGCTGCGATCTTGGGGTTGCAAAGAGTCGGATACGACTGAGTGACTGAACTGAACTGAATGATTGCACAATTCTTTGAATGTACTAAAAACTACTGGGTTATACACTTTAACTGAATAAATTTTATAGTATGTGAATTATATCTCAATGAAACTGTTTTTAAAAAGTGAGTTAGCCTTTAAAGCTAATAATTAAGCAAATTAATGTTTTACTATAATTTTAGGACAAGGTGATAATTTTCTTATGAATTTTATGGATGTTTTAGGAAATAAGCCTCAAGTTTTTCATTGTAAAAAGACTTGCTGAAGTTTGTATTCTGTTTCTTTTCTTTTTTTTGTATTCTGTTTCTTCATTGAGGAATTTTCTTTCATTGTTACCTTAAGGAACAATACTAATTATTAAAATCTTGATCTTTCCCCTATTCCCTCCACCCTAAGCAGCCCCAATAATAGGTAGCTAAATTATTAAGGAAACAATAACCAGAAACATATCTGCTAGATCAGTGGGTTTCAGACTTTTTTACTTCAGCTCACACTGAGAAATATTGTCTTTTGCCTACTAGAACATGCCAACATATGCATGCTTGCTAAACTCACTTCAGTCATGTCCAATTCTTTGTGACCCTGTGGACTAGCCTGCCAGGCAACTCTGTCCACGGGATTCTCCAAGCAAGAATACTAGAGTGGATTGTCAAGCCCTCCTCTAGGAGATCGTCCTGCCCTAGGGATGGAATCCGAATTTCTTACATCTCCTGCATTGGCAGGCTGGTTCTTTACCACTAGTGCCAGCTGGGAAGCCCATACTAACATATAAGCAAATTAAACAGAATTTTAATGAATCAATATTCCTCAAAGAATAGCAAGGAGAAATAAGAAAGCCTTCCCCAGTGATCGGTGCAAAGAAATAAAGGAAAACAATAGAATAGGAAAGACTAGAGATCTCTTCAAGAAAATTAGAGATACCAAGGGAACATTTCATGCAGAGATGGGCTCAATAAAGGACAGATATGTATGGATCTAACAGAAGCAGATATATTAAGAAGAGGTGGCACGAATACGCAGAACTGTACAAAAAAGATCTTTATGACCCAGATAATCATGATGATGTGATCACTCACCTAGAGCCAGACATCCTGGAATGTGAAGTCAAGTGGGCCTTAGGAAGCATCACTAAAAACAAAGCTAGTGGAGGTGATAGAATTCCAGTTGAGCTATTTCAAATCCTAAAAGATGATGCTGTGAAAGTACTGCACTCAATATGCCAGCAAATTTGGAAAACTCAGCAGTGGCCACAGGACTGGAAAAGGTTGGTTTTCATTTCAAACCCAAAGAAAGGCAATCCCAAAGAATGCTCAAACTACCACACAATTGCACTCATCTCACATGCTAGTAAAGTAATGCTCAAAATTCTCCAAGCCAGTCTTCAACAATATGTGAAAGGTGAACTTCCAGATGTTCAAGCTGGTTTTAGAAAAGGCAGAGGAATCAGAGATCAAATTGCCAACATCCACTGGATCACTGAAAAAGTAAGAGAGTTCCAGAAAAACATCTATTTCTGCTTTATTGACTATGCCAAAGCCTTTGACTGTGTGGATCACACCAAACTGTGGAAAATTCTTTAAGAGATGGGAATACCAGACCACCTGACCTGCCTCTTTGAAATCTGTATGCAGGTCAGGAAGCAACAGTTAGATCTGGACATGGAACAACAGACTGGTTCCAAATAGGAAAAGGAGTATGTCAAGGCTGTATATCATCACCCTGCTTATTTAATTTATATGCAGAGTACATCATGAGAAATGCTGGGCTGGATGAAGTACAAGCTGGAATCAAGATTGCTGGAAGAAATATCAATAACCTCAGATATGCAGATGACACCACCCTTATGACAGAAGGTGAAGAAGAACTAAACAGCCTCTTGATGACAGTGAAAGAGGAGAGTGAAGAAGTTGGCTTAAAGCTCAACATTCAGAAAACTAAGATCATGGCATCCGATCTCATCACTTCACAGCAAATAGATGGGGAAACAGTGGCAGACTTTATTTTGGGGGCTAAAAATCACTGCAGATGGTGATTGCAGCCATGAAATTAAAAGACGCTTACTCCTTGGAAGGAACGTTATGACCAACCTAGACAGCATAGTAAAAAGTAGAGAAATTCCTTTGCCAACAAAGGTCCGTCTAGTCAAGGCTATGGTTTTTCCTGTGGTCATGTATGGATGTGAGAGTTAGACTATAAAGAAAGCTGAGTGCCAAAGAATTGATGCTTTTGAACTGTGGTGTTGAAGAAGACTGTTGAGAGTCCCTTGGACTGCAAGGAGATCCAACCAGTCCATCCTAAAGGAAATCAATCCTGAATATTCATTGGACGGACTGATGTTGAAGCTGAAACTCCAATACTTTGGCCACCTGATGTGAAGAGTTGACTCATTTGAAAAGACCCTGATTCTGGGAAAGATTGAAGGCGAGAGGAGAAGGGGATGACAGAGGATGAGATGGTTGGATGGCATCACCGACTTGATGGACATGAGTTTGAGGAAACTCTGGGAGTTGGTGATGGACAGGATGGCCTGGTGTGCTGCAGTCCATGGGGTCGCAAAGTGTGGGACATGACTGAGTAACTGAACTGAACTGAATTGAACAAATGTGTGATTTGGTGGTTTAGTTGTGTCCGACTCTTGCGGCCCCATGGATTGTAGCCCACTAGGCTCCTCTGTCCATGGGATTCTCCAGGCAAGAATACTGGAGTGGGTTGCCATTTCCTTCTCCAGAGGATCTTCCTGACCCAGGGATCGAACCTAGGTCTCCTGCATTGCAGGCAGATTCTTTACCGACTGAGCTATGAGGGAAGCCCTGATGTATGACACCCTCTATTATTTTTTCCTGTTCTATTTTATTTCATTTTTGGAAATGCCGGTCGTGACTCAGTAAATTTATTTTTATGAACCACAAATGGGTTCCCTGGAGTAGGAAATGGCAACCAACTGCAGTATTTTTGCCTGTAGAATCTTGTGGACAGAGGAACCTGGCAGGCTACAGACCACGGGGTCACAAAGAGTCAGACACAACTGAGCACATGAGTCCACAAAAGTGGGTCTGAGTCAGTCCCCTTGCTATCAGAAAGTATGGGTTCAGCTTTTTGTTTTAGGAAAAAGCAAAAAAAAAATTGAAAAAAAATTATGAAAAACATATGTAGACATGTTCATGAATGTTTTCATGGAAAATAATCTGATGATACAATTGGCCAGCCAGGCAAATTAAATGATCTAGGAATATAGATGCATGAGAAGTCACTTCAGTCATGTCTGACTCTTTGCAACCCTATGGGGTTCTCCAGGCAAGAATACTGGAGTGGGTTGCCATGCCCTCCTCCAGGGGATCTTTCCGACCCAGGGATCAAACCTATATCCCTTGCCTCTCCTGCACTGCAGGTGAATTCTTTACTGCTGACCCACCAGGGAAGCCCAGGAATACAAACGGGTCTTAAGAAAATGTACCTGAACATAGAGGCGGGATTAGGGCTCCATGTGGATGCTTGCTTATTGAGATAGATGAGAAATAAAATGGGTGGAAAATGTGAAAGTGAAAGTGTTAAGTCGCTCAAACCCCATGGACTGTAGCCTGCCAGGCTCCTTTGTCCGTGGGATTCTACAGGCAAGAATACTGGAGTGGGTTGCCATTTACTTCTCCAGGGAATCTTCCCAACCCAGGGATCAAATCCGCATTGCAGGCAGATTCTTTACTATCTGAGCCACCAAGAAAGCCCAAAATGGTTAAGGAGGTTTAAAAAGGAAGAAGCACATTGAGGAGTATTCCCTGGTGGCCCAGTGGTTAAGACTCCAAGCTTTCACTGCAGGGTGTGTAAGTATGGTTCCTGGACCCCTGGTCTGGGAAATCACATCCCACAAGCCACACAGCCAGGTGCGGGGCAGGGGTGTGGGGAGGTTCGGGGGGAAGCACTCTGAGAAGAGGTTAAAGAGTAATTCCAGGAAGAGCCGTAAGCCAGTTTCTGATCCTCTATGCCAAGTTTCTGATTACCTTATCATCTTCCTCCTACTCTTCAAACTTTATATGCTGATGTTCTAATGCAATAATTCAACATACTGCATTAGCCTGAAGCTTGATTTGGAGGACTGATAACCCAATCTTGTTTTGATGACATTTTGAACTTGGAGCTAGTAGAGATCTCTTTTTTGTCTAACTTAGCTCAGCCTAAAAAATTATACCAGCAATAATTACAGTATCATTTTACAATGAGAGTTGAATTGGAATGTGAATGAAAGTGCTACTGGCCAAGGGCCCTTTTCCACTAATTATGCCTTATTCGAAAATCTGACCCAAGTATCTGACAATCAAAAAGATGACAATCAAATGACATCTTGCCATTATTGTTCACAGTTATTCCATCTGGTTCTTATAACCAGAAGAAAACTTGGCACATTTGTCCAATGAGAGTGCCTGTCAGTTCTCAAAACATCTTATTTTCTCTTTGCTGAGAATAAGTGACAACTGATCTCAAAGTATGAGTATTTATCATGTAAAACAGGAGACTTGGGGTGAGGGATTTTTGTTTTGTTTTTTCTTTTTTTTTTTTTCTTTCAGAAAATAGGGCTGGAAGAGCATTTTGGTGTCAATGGATATCTCATACTATCTTCTAACAGTATAATCTAATTTATATCTCTTTGTGTTTGTGCATGAATTTTCAGTTCAACTTAACACTTTTTGAGCACCTGCTATATGAAATGAAATGAGCCAAGCACAAACGAATATACCAAGTTGTATTAGTCAGAGAAATGGCTGTAGCTCTGTAAGAAAGAAAACATTGGATTTCAGTGGCTTAACCCCCTGAAAGTTAATGTTACCCTCACTTAATAACTCAGTGATGGTATTCCAGGCAACTTTCTTTTAGCTGATGATCCAGGGGCTTCGGCTGTGCCTCTTGAGTCCCTGCCATGCTCTAGGGTTCCAGAATTTTTGGCTTCAAACTGCCTAAGAGGAGGAAGAGTGAAGAAGGCAGGCACATTTCTTTCCTTTTTTTTTTTCTGTAATTCTTAAAAAAAAAAAATTATTTTCCACTGGGACTTCTCTTGTGGTCCAGTGGTTAAGAATCCACCTGCCAGTGATTCTTAGGGGTGTGGGGAGGTTCGGGGGGAAGCACTCTGAGAAGAGGCTAAAGAGTAATTCCAGGAAGAGCCATAAGCCAGTTTCTGATCCTCTCTGCCAAGTTTCTGCTTACCTTATCACCTTCCTCTTACTCTCCAGTCTGGGTTCCATCCCCAGTCTGCGAAGATCCCACATGCCTCAGTGCAACCAAGCCCAGTGAACTACTCAACTACTGAAGCCTGCGTGCTCTGCTACAGAAGAAGCTGCCACAGTGAGAGGCCCGTGCACTGCAACTAGAGAGCAGCCCCAGCGCCACGCAGCTAGGGAAAGTCTGCCCATGTGCAGCAACAAAGACTCAGCACAGCTATAAATAAATAATTCTTTCTCATTATGGTTTATTATAGGATATTGAATACAGTTCTCTGTGCTATACAGCAGGACTTTGTTGTTTATCCATTACAAGTATATATATAAAAGCTTACATCTGCTAACCCCAACCTCTCCACAATTACCAATCTGTTCTCTGTCCCATGATTCTGTTTCTGTTTTATAGATAGGTTCATTTATCCGGTATTTTAGATTCCACATGTAAGTAATATCAGACAGTATTTGTCTTTCTCTTTCTGACTCACTTCTATCATACTTGCCAGTATGATCATCTTTGGTTGCATCTATGTTGCTGCAAATGGCATTATTTTGTACTTTTAATGGCTGAGTAGTATTTCATTGTGTGTACGTACCACATTTTCTTTATCCATTCATCTGTGAGAGGAACAGTTTCATTTCATGGGTGTTTAGGTTGTTTCCTTGTCTTGAGTATTGTGAATAGTGCTGCTATGAACACAGGGGTGTATGTATCATTTTGAATTATAGTTTTGTCCAGACATATCTCCAGGAGTGGGACTGCTGAATTACTCGGTGGCTCCATTTTTAATTTTCCTAGGCCCCTCCCACTGTTGTTTTCCATAGTGACTACACCAGCTTACATTCCCACCACTAGTGGAGGGAGTTTCCCTTTCCTCCACACTCTCTCTAGCATTGTCATTTGTAGATTGTTAAACGATGGCCATTCTGACTAGTGTGAGATGGTAGCTTTGATTTGCATTTCTCTAATAATTAGCGATGTTGAACATCTTTTCATGCAGACGTATTTCTTAAAACACCCAGCCCAGAAGTGACACCTGTCCCTTCCACTTATATTCAACTAGTAAGAACAAGTCCAGGCACACCTGGCTGTACAATACTGCCCAATGTAGTCATTGGCTGAGTGGCCACTTCCTGCAACAAGTTCATACTCAGGAAGGAAGAGAATGAACTAAAGGTCTCTAGAACCTTCCTCAGAGTAGAGAGAAAGGTCAACAAGGGAGCTATTGGGGAGGTGACTTTGAGAAAATGATTCTTGATTAACGGACGGACCTGCCAGACCGTGCTGGTAAGAGGGGTGTTCCAGATGGAGTGGCTGGCATTAACACAGCACGGAGGTGGAGAGAGAATGTTGAGAAACTAGTTTTCCTGGAACAAGGCTTTGCACAGGAGAGCGATCAAGATTAAAAGGTTGTTTAGGTCAACATTAAGGCCTTGAATGTTGGGAGTTTGAATCCTGTGCTTCCATTATCGTGATTAGCATGCATTTTTAACACAAGGGCCCCAGAACAATGAGAGCATTAATCCCTGATGAATAACAGTCACAGACCAGACAATACATTCTGTATGAAGGGATTTCATCTCTTCAGATAGTAACACTAAGGACAGCATCGTATTGCATTCACAGGCTGTAACAGAGTCCAACATTTTGCCTTTGTTCCCATGTATCTTGGTGTTTACGAAGTACAACCCAAACATTTACACCTCACTCTTGCTCCTTCTCCCAGGATTATCTCACATAGTTATCTAGAGATGCAGGGAGTAGCCTTACACACAGACAGCACATGGCAAGCGTGCCTGCTCTCAGGTACCACCGAGGACCTTCCTGGGGCTGTGAACTCTGAATGCCAACACCAAACACCGCACATTCCGAAAATACGATTTCCCTTCCCCTTTGACCGATGACGCAGTCACAGTATAAGGTCAGCGATGGCATTTAATTCATTGTTGTTGCTGTGGAAGTCACTAAGTCATATCTGACTCTGCAACTCTATGGACTGTAGCTTGCCAGGCTCCTCTGTCCATGGGATTTCTCAGGCAAGAATACTGGAGTGGGTTGCCATTTCCTTCTCCAGGGGATCTTCCTGACCCAAGGATCTGTTGAACATTTAATGGGCATAAATATTTGTTTTTAAAAATTCGGGGACAAAGAGACCAGAGGGGCACATACAACAGCATTGGAGAGCCTTAGAAAGTGGACTAGAAATCAAACTTCTTCTGAAAGTACTTAGGTTTCTAACTCTAGTGTTCTGTGAATTGTGACTTTGATGTACAGCCCTTCAAATACAACAGTGACTTTAAAATATACCCAAGTAGAACATTTGAAAAATTCTGATTGCAGGTAGGATCTGACTGAATTGTGCTGTGTATTAGTTGTCTACCCTTTTGGGAATAGGGTAGGAAAGAAAGAGACAAACAGATTACAGAGAGATGCTGCCTTTGTCTCTTCCACAGAAGTCTTATTTGAGGCTGTTTTACCTGCCTTGCCAGGTACTTTCTTATGTTTCATTCTCATTTAAATATAATGCAGTTTTCAAAACAGTTTTAAAGCCAATGTTATCTTGGTTTAAAACAGTCTAAACAGGTATGATATAAACTAGAGTTTAGTTGTATAGAGCTCTCAAGTATGTTTAATTGTACATATGTAATCTGTTTTGTGTCATAAAATGAGACAATTATGAGCAATTATTTTCATAATCATCAGTATTTTTAAAGTTCACATTCATAACCATTTTTCCCCACTATAAAATTAACCCCCAAATTTAAAAGATAATATTTGAAGTTGGAGAAGATATTGTGAGATGAACAGTTTCATTCACCAATGCTATTCATTTTAATAAAAACAAATTTTCTGGAAAGTAATTTGGCAAAAATATATCAAGGGTTGAAAATATCTATTCCATTTGTTTCTGTTAAAATACACATTCATAAACAGCAAAAGATATTCTCCTCTCAAAAAAAAAAAAAAACAAAAAAAAAACACAACCCAGAGTCTTAATGGAGGTTTTCTCTTGGTGATAATAGGTAGTTTTACTTTGGAGTTACATATTTTTAAAAAATGTTTCCTCAGTGAAAAAGTATTATTTTTATGATTATGATGAAAATCCTTTCCATATTAAAGAATATTTATAAAGATTTTTAATGAAATAAGATATTCATAGTATTCAGCAAGAATATTGTGTTTTATAAAGAGTATAATATAAACTAACTCTATACGTACTTGTGTGCTTATATACAAATATACAACCATTCACTGAATAAATTCATCTGTTTTCTAAGGCCTAAAATGGGGTACAAATGAACTAAGTCTAAAACCATGTTTATCAATATGTTAGGATTACTGGAATATGAATTATGGATTATTTTTAATTTTATTTAATTTTTGATTTTCCTGAGCTTGTATTGATTTCATATTAAAAAAAAAAAACCTTAAAATCAAATGGAAAAAAAATCTTTACAGAGCATGATTATATCATCCCAGGTGGCTCAGTAGTAAACAATCCACCTGCCAATGCAGGATATGCAGGAGACAACTGCTGCTGCTGCTAAGTCTCTTCAGCCATGTCTGATCTGTGTGACCCCATAGACAGCAGCCCACCAGATTCCCCTGTCCCTGGGATTCTCCAGGCAAGAACACTGGAGTGGGTTGCCATTTACTTCTTCAATGCATGAAAGTGAAAAGAGAAAGTGAAGTCACTCAGTCGTGTCCGACTCTTGGCAACCCCATGGACTGCAGCCTACCAGGCTCCTCCGTCCGTGGGATTTTCCAGGCAAGAGTACTGGAGTGGGGTGCCATTGCCTTCTCCCATAGGGGAGTCAGATACTCATAAAAATCACAGGCCCACGTGATCAGCCCTGAACATAGGGTCGATCGATGGTCCAGAAGAGGGTGAACTTGGTTCTCTTTGCAACATATAGTGGATGGGCTACAGGACATGATGGGAGAAGGCCGCTCAGAGGTATCCCCTCAAGGTAATTGTTCTTTATAACAGAAGTAGAATTTTTCTCCAGCGGTCAAGATTTTTTTTTTTTTTTTTTGGCAAAATGTTTTTGGAGTAGGGAGGGGAGCACCCTGGCAGGAGCTACACTTGGAGACATCAATAGCCCAGCTCCTCTAGTAGAGAACTTCTAAGAACTGAGCCTGCCAAAAAGAAGTGTAGGAGGTAAGGAGAGGACGGAAATGGGGCTGATGTCCAAATCAGATCAGGAAGGGTGTAGACCATGCTTAAGAATTAAGGACAGCAACTCCACAATAGAAAAACAAAACAAAACAAAACAACAACAGCAAAAACACCCCAGATTAAAAAAAAAAAGAACTTCACTAGACATGTCTCCAAAAAAGAAAAAAGATGTGCAAATGGCCCACAAACATGAAGAGATGTTCCATTTCACTAATCACAAGGGATTGACCACTGAAAATAATAACAATATAGTAGTCTCTTCCAGCATCACTACCTTTACACTTTGGGACCACTAGTAAGTAAAATAAGGGTTACTTGAACACAATCACTGACATATCATGACAGTTGAGCTGATAATCAAGACGGCTGCTAAGTGACTGACTACAGGGCAGATTCACTGGACAAAGGGATGATTCACGTCCTGTGTGGGTTGGAGTAGGGTGGCTCACGATTGCATCATGTTACTCAGAATGGCCCACAGTTTAAAACTTATGAATTGTTTCTTTCTGGAATTTTCCCACATAATATTTTTGAACCATGGCTAACTGAAACCATGGAAAGTGAAACCACGGATAAGAGGGGACTAATGTAATAAGTACTGGTGAAGATATGGAAAAATTAGAACCCTTGTTGGTGGGAATGTAAAATAGTGTAGCCACTATAAAAAATGGTATAAAAGTTCCTCAAAAAGTAGAATTATCATGTGATCCAATAATCCCATTTCTTGGTATGTATCCGAAAAGATTGAAAGCAAGATCTTGAAGAGAGAGGTGTTTGTCCACTTTTGCTCAAAGTAGCATTATCACAATAGCCAAGACATGGCAACAACCCAAATGTCCATCAATGGCTGAATGGCTGAATAAAATGTGGTGATCTTCATGTAGAGTGGAATATTAATATTATTCAATCTTAAAAAGGAAATCTGTTGCCTGCCACAGTGTCGATGAACCTTGAGGCTATTGTGCTAAGTGAAATAAGCCAGTCACAAGAGGACAGATGCTCTATGATTCCACTTACATGAAGTCTCTAAAGTTCTTAAACTCAGACAGACAGGAAGCAGAAGAGTGATTATCAAGAACTAGGAGAGGAGAAATGGGGAATTGTTCGGTGGGTATAGAATTTCAGTTCTGCAAGATGACGAAGTTCAAGAGATCATCTGTTCAGCACAACAGTGTGCTTATAGTTAATTAACACGAATGTACGGTATACTTAAAAATGCTTACAGCAGTAAACTTTATGTTGCTTTTTTTTTTTTAACAGAATAAGAAAGAAAGAATTGGGAAGTCTCTTGAAGGTGATGGGCCATTCCCTGAAGTATATTAAAGCTGGGAGGGACAAAGCTACACTTGCATTTTAGACAGGAACCTCTTGGAATGTGTCTGATGGATTGACCATGAAATGGGCTGGAGCTGGAGAGACTAATTGGAGGGCTTGCCATGGTCCAGTTATGCTACTGTGCTTTGTGCTCAGTTGTGTCTGACTCTTTTTCAACTCCATGGACTATATATAGCCCACCGGCTCCTCTCTCCATGGAATTTCCCAGGCGAGATGCTGGAGCGGGTTGCCATTTCCTCCTCCAGGGGATCTTCCTGACCCAGGAATGGAACCGAGGTCTTGATTGGCAGGTGGATTCTTTACCCCAGCACCACCTGAGAAGCCCATGGTCCAGATCTGGGTTAATGATAGTTTGACCAGCTCAGAGAGAAACAGGAAGGAGATATAACAGCACGCAGGAATGCAGGTGTGGCTGGGAACCGCTGTTGTCGTTCCTGAGGTATATAACCTTGGGACTTGTCCAGCTGGGCGTGCTGTTAATACTGCCGGGGAGATCATTTAATTCAAGAGGTCTCCTTGTTAGAAATCACATTAACCACTTGTGACTCTTGTTCTTTATGATGGGGACAAGAATCTTTAGTGTGTGTGTATGGGTATTTTTCTTTTTCTTTTTTCTTTCTTTAATCAGTGATTGTTAAAAATTGATCCCTTGTATTAGTTGATTCCCTTGTATACTGTCATTCAAAGTTGCAATTTTTCTAAAGCCAATTTGAGTCCTGATTCAGCTAATATCTCTATAAATTCAACAACTTTCCACTGATCTTCTGTTATCACCATTCTATAGAATTTCCCAGCAGTGATATCATTCTCCAGAATGAAACCTTTCTGAATCCCCACATTTGAGAAAAACTATTGCAGTGAATGTTTTCCTTTGTACAAATACTAATATATTTACATGTGGCTTCTGGAGAGAAGTATGTCACGATAACCTGGTAAAAAGAACAAGGCCTCCTTGAAATTCAGGTGCTGGGGGGTCATATAGGATACTTTCATGTGAGGGGCTCTGTCAGGCATACCATGGTCTCAGCATTATTCAAATTTTGACTCAAAATAACATGGTTCTCTATGTCATTGGCTTTGGGGATTTCTTATGAAATGTGACCATCACTGAATACCAAAAGCCAAGAATAATTTCTTCTAAATTAATCATGAATGATCTTTGGTAAAATAATGTTGCTTGTTAAAATCATCTTTAATGTTACAATTTACAAAACATCAAATCTCTTGTTTTTGTCCTTTGATATTTCACTTATTGTTTCCTAGCTTGGATAAGTTATAATTCTTCTAAAGATGTCATAACTGCTTATTTCTGCTTTCCACTACTTAGCTGTGACTTGATTTATATATTTAATTGTTAAATCTATCTAATTTTTTTTTTTTGTATAATGTGAATTAAATTGTTTTTCAATATTGCTGGCATCAAGAAATAAATCCTGGAGGGATTTTACTTCTCCATAAGGCAGACGATTTGCATCTTTTGTAAAGTGCCTAGCACAGTACAAAAATGAGGTATTTAAGCCAGAGGAAACAATTTTTTTTCACTCCATCTCTCCCTTGGAAAATATCTGAAGTACAGTAGTCACATATCTAATTTTCCTTGAAGGTATTTTTGGAGAGAATTCAGGAAAACCACCCTTTGTGAAACCGATGAATGTTTTATCTGTAAATTTGGTCCCACTCAAAAAAAAATTAACTACCAAGCATGTTTAAGTGTCTGTGTTAGTTACTGTGGTACAAATTATATTCACTAGAAGCTTCCTGCTGAGAAAAACCATGAAGTACGTAAGATGAATGCCTTGACTGTGATTATTCTCTTTGGGAGCTAGAAAATAACTACTTAGAAAGATTATGCATGAGGGTAATTGCTGTTTAATGGAGAAAAACTGAGGAAAATAATTATACGAGAGAAGGATATATTTCCTAACCATCTGTCATTTAAAAATAAGAAACAAAAAAGAAAATATAGTATGTTTTTCAGAAAGACTTGGAAGGGAATGCCAAAAGGCGACACTCTAATGGGACACACACAAAAGAGCTTTCCATGAAGAAATCTGAGATTGCTCTGTGTAAAAGTCCTTGTAGAGCCATCACCAAAGTGTGTTTTACTATGACAGTCAATCACCTTTATTTGACGTCTCTCCATAGCTGCAGTGGAGGACACACCCAAGTGAGATGTCAGTCACTGGAAGCAGGAGGCGCCATTAGAAAGATATATCATTCCAGGGGGTGGGAGGGGGAAGGGGAAAGGGTGGGGGAGTGGAGAAGGCAAGGGAAGGTGGCCTTGACTCTCCCATTTAATGCATTGAAGAAATATGAGGAAGCTGATAAAGGCCTATACTTATGAGCATATACTGCATATTCAGATAGCATCTTACTGATGTTCTCTTCTGTTGGAGTGGCATTCTTCAGTCTATAGACATGAGCCCCTGAAACATGCCTATCAGAGTTCTCCAGCCCTGCCTCAGAGGAGCTGATGGTCCAGAGGCAGAGGAAGGAGCGGCCCTGTGGATTATTCAGTGTGACTGGTTTGCTGTTGTTCAGTAACACAGGAATCAGTAACCAGACATGACAACAATAGCAGAGATGTGAGGCAGTATGTGATTAGGGTGCAGCTGGGAGAAATCTCCCTTTCCTCTAAACTTCCAGAGCACTTTGTCTGTGCTTATGGCACCTCCTTTCTCCTCTCTGATGTTACTGGTGTTCCTGGGTTTTTCCCCTACTCAAGACTGAATGACCGGCGGGCAAGCTCCAGTGCCGATTCTTCTTTGATCTCCCACACAGAGCCTAGCCTAGGCCTGGCTAGCGTTGCCACTGGTGAACATCTGTTATTTGAATAAAATGAGGGACACAGACAGTAAAAGGCGACACTCTAATGGGACACACACAAAAGAGCTTTCCATGAAGAAATCTGAGATTGCTCTGTGTAAAAGTCCTTGTAGAGCCATCACCAAAGTGTGTTTTACTATGACAGTCAATCACCTTTATTTGACGTCTCTCCATAGCTGCAGTGGAGGACACACCCAAGTGAGATGTCAGTCACTGGAAGCAGGAGGCGCCATTAGAAAGATATATCATTCCAGGGGGTGGGAGGGGGAAGGGGAAGGGGTGGGGGAGTGGAGAAGGCAAGGTAAGGTGGCCTTTACTCTCCTATTTAATGCATTGAAGAAATATGAGGAAGCTGATAAAGGCCTATACTTATGAGCATATACTGCATATTCAGATAGCATCTTACTGATGTTCTCTTCTGTTGGAGTGGCATTCTTCAGTCTATAGACATGAGCCCCTGAAACATGCCTATCAGAGTTCTCCAGCCCTGCCTCAGAGGAGCTGATGGTCCGGAGGCAGAGGAAGGAGCGGCCCTGTGGATTATTCAGTGTGACTGGTTTGCTGTTGTTCAATAACACAGGAATCAGTAACCAGACATGACAACAATAGCAGAGATGCGAGGCAGTATGTGATTAGGGTGCAGCTGGGAGAAATCTCCCTTTCCTCTAAACTTCCAGAGCACTTTGTCTGTGCTTATGGCACCTCCTTTCTCCTCTCTGATGTTACTGGTGTTCCTGGGTTTTTCCCCTACTCAAGACTGAATGACCGGCGGGCAAGCTCCAGTGCCGATTCTTCTTTGATCTCTCACACAGAGCCTAGCCTAGGCCTGGCTAGCGTTGCCACTGGTGAACATCTGTTATTTGAATAAAATGAGGGACACAGACAGTGTTTGGGTGTGAAGGGCATGGAAGGAGGGGCAAGGGTTTATGTGAAGATTTTCATGTTGATCAAAAGTAGATTTAAATCAGATAATAAATGTCTGAAGCAGACATTGCTTTTTACCTCTCTAGCACCCATTCATCTCTTTTTTTTGAAGTGAGGACTACATGATTTTTCTTTGGGGAACTGTGACTCCCCTGATGTATGTTCCCTTGGCCTAGACAATCTCACTGTCATGGAGACGGAACTCAGGCAAAACAAGGACAAAAATTGACAGTGATTCACTCTCACGATAGCCTGTCAGCTAGGATAATGGAGATTATCCATTTGGTCGGCCATCCTTTGGCAGATTACAGATGGCTATCCATTCTTGGTCACTTCTCCCCCTAAGAGGTGGAGCCTATGATCCGCCCCTTCAGTCTGGGTAGCTTCTGTGACTGCTCTGCCAAGAATAAGTGAAAGTGACTGCCAGTTTCAGTGCCTAGCTCTCATAGACCTCTTCCACTTTTTTCCCCTTAGCAGGTTTGCCATGGAGCTCCGAGGCACCCTGAGTCCACCATGCTGTAAGGAAGCCAAAGATAGCCACATTGAGAGGTCCTGCAAAGAAACCCATGCCCAGCCAGCACCCAGTGGTTCCAGCCATCCTGGCCCAAGTGCTTAACGTGTGAATGAAGACCCTTTCACGTGACCCCAGCCTCAGAAGCCATCTGACTTCAGCTACATGTGTGGCCCCAATAAGAGCTGCCCAGACGAACCCATCAACCCGCAAACCATGAGAAATGACAGGAAATTATTGTTTTGATCCGATAAGTTTTTTTTTTCTTTTTTTTGATCTGATAAGTTTTGAGGTGATTTGTTACACAGCAAGATAACTAGAACACATCTAGACTCCCAGCTCTTCAGAAGACTGTTGTGCAACTTTTCCTTCCAGTTTCAAAAGTCCCCTTATTCTACCATTATAATTTTTTTTGAAAATTTATTTTGCTGCATTGGGCCTTAGTTGGAGCACTCAGAATTTTTGATCTTCATTGTGGCGTGCAGGATCTAGTTCCCTGACCAGGGCTCGAATCCACACCCCTACACTGGGAGCATGGAGTCTTAAGATACTGTACAACCAGGAAAGTCCCATCCTTCATTAATAGTTATAATACTGCCTTGTGTTCTGGTAGCACATAAAGAGTTACTAGCATGCTAATTGTGCACCATCTCATCTGTTTTTTATGTACCTCTGTTTCTCATCTACAAAATGAGGTTATAAGTTCCTTTCATCATGGAGTTGACATAAGGTAAAAATGAATTAATACCTGTAAAGTACTTCAAGTATTGACTAGCAAAAAGTAAAGGCTCAATGAGTATAACTTTTGTTATCTAAAAAAAGAAATCTATCAATAATAGTCCTGTGAGGTAGATGAGACCGTTAGCCTTAAATAGGTTAAATCAGAGACTGCAAAGTGGCCCAAAAGGCCAAGTTGGCCTGCCCAATTTAAGCAAATATTTGAATCAACTGTAGCTGTTTCAAAGCCTGATGGATTTCATATGAATGTCTACAATTCTGGCTTACTGCAAAAATGGGACTGTCTCTTAGCACTGGGCCTGCATTCCTGCAAGGTGCCTGCGGGCTCTTGCTGGCCAGTAACTTTGCCCCTTCCTGTGGAGCCTGTGTTCTCCAGCCCACCATTGCCCCAGACTTCCCACACTCACGTCCACAACTTGTGTTTATTTACACAACTTGCCTAGCCCTTACGGACATGGCAATTTGTAATTCAAGGAAGACAGGAAAGATGAAGAAAGAGAGAGAAGAAGGATAAATCCAGCAAGTAGACATGTTCTTTTCTGACTGTAGCTACACTGGCAAATCCTTTAATAATCAAAAAGTGCTTTATTCTGTAGGAGGACCAAATCCACCTTTGTAGAACTAGAACCTATTTCAACCATTGAGACAAAACAAATGTTCAATTCACAGACATGTTTTTTCAAAAGCTTGCAAAATCCTATTTCTTGTCTTGGAGATACTGTCTCTCTTTAGGGAGAACTTTGGGATGTCTAGGAGAAGGCGATGGCACCCCACTCCAGTACTCTTGCCTGGAAAATCCCATGGATGGAGGAGCCTGGTAGCCTGCAGTCCATGGGGTCGTGAAGAGTTGGACACGACTGAGCGACTTCACTTTCACTTTTCACTGGCATGCATTGGAGAAGGAAATGGCAGGAATGTGTTTGTAAAATAGGCTAACATATTTTAAAATATTTTCTTTGAAGAAGATGCTTTCTATGGAAAATCTTTATTTAAAGTTATTTGTATCTCCTTTGCAATCTTACTTTTCTGTGTGGTCTCAGTATTCAATTTATCCCTTCAGGACTAGGATGGCTATCTTTTCAGAAAGGGCGTCTGTTCTAAGAGATTCTGTACTCTTCCAGTAATTAACATCATTTTAGGGTCCTTTGATTTGCTGCTTTGTCCTAAATTATTGGAGCCATTCAGCATTCACATTCATCCCAAGGGAGTCTGTAGTTACTCTCATCTACAATGGCACAATATGACTTTAAAGATACCCTGTCTTCCATGTGAGTGAGTTCTGTCTCCCCTTTCCCCTCCCTGCTCAGAAGTGAACCTGGCTGCCACCTCAAAGCTGACTTTCCCTCTAAGTCAAGCCCTCAACCTGGTCTACTGACATGAGAACACTGTAGCTCATTTTTAGTAGAAAGGTTTTTAGTCTTTTATTTATTTCTTCTCTTTCCCTTTCCCTCCAAGTTCACTCCTTCCTATATGACAACATTGCTTTTGGCATATACCAAGCTTTCCCATCCTCTTTTTCTTCTTTCAAATTTCATATGGTTTTGTTTTAGATGATATGGCTGTAGAATGAAACCTACAATATCAAAGTAAGTCAGAAACATCAAACTTCTACTACATGCCCAGTTCTGAACTGGAGATCCCAGCGTGCCTTGCGACCCTGAACGCCCCGATCTCCTCTAATCTTGGAGGCTAAGTAGGGTCAAATCTGGTTAGTACCAGGATAGGAGACATTGTAGATATCACAATTTCTTTCACGCCTCAAGTTGTGTCTTTGAATTCCTACTTCCCAATATCTGCAGCTTCCTATGAACCCATACCTCTAAGGTATGTGTAAGACAAATTTTCCATTCAGTTTCATATGACTAGATTGAATCTCAGCCCTAGTCTTTGTCCTCAGTGTTCTCTGTATGAGGCTGTATCTGTGCGAGCTGCAGCCTTGGATATGGGAATGGAAGATGGGAAGGTATACAGCTGAAATTCTGCTCTCTTCAACTGTGGCAGGTTTTGTTTGCTTCAGTTCCATAGTGGTATTTATATCTATGTTTTTTTAATTTGTTCATTGAGGTATAGTTACAATATACAATTGTTCAGTCGCTAAGTCGTGTCCAATTCTTTGTGACCCCATGGACTGCAGCATGCCAGGCTTTCCTGTCCTTCACCATCTTTCAGAGTTTGTTCAAACTCATGACCATTGAGTTGGTGATGCCATCCAACCATTCATTCTCTGTTGTCCCCTTGTCCTCCTGCATTTGGCCAAAATTTTGGAGCTTCAGCTTCAGCATCAGTCCTTCCAATGAATATTCAGGGTTGATTTCCTTTAGGTTTGACTGATTTTAACTCCTTGCAGTCCAAGAGACTCTCAAGAGTCTTCTCCAGCACCACAATTTGAAAGCATCAGTTCTTTGGCATTCAGCCTTCTTTATGGTCCAATTCTCACATCTGTACTTGACTACTGAAAAAGCTATAGATTTGACTATACAAACCTTTGTCAGCAAAGTGATGTCTCTGCTTTTTAACACACTGCCTAGGTTTGTCATAGCTTTTCTTCCAATGAGCATCTTTTAATTTCATGTCTGTGGTCACAATCTGGAGTGATTTTAGAGCCCAAGAAAATAAAGGTGTACAATATAGTGATTCAAAATTTTTATAGATTATATTCCAGTTAAATTTTTATGTAATACTCCCTGTGCTGTATACTATATCTTTGTATCTTACTTATTTTATACATAGTAATTATATATCTTAATCTCCTATATTTTTCTTACTACAAACCCTTTCCCTCTCCCCACTAGTGACCAATAGTTTGTTCTTTATAACTGAAAGTATTTCTGTTTGGCTACATTTGTTTGTTTTATTTAGATTCCACATATCAGTAGTGACATATACTATTTGTTTTTATCTATCTGACTTATTTCACTAAGCATAATACCCTCCAGGCCCATCCCTTTTTGCAAAAGGCAAAATTTCCTTCTTCTTTATGGCTGAGTAGTATTCCATTTTTTATATATACCACATCTTCTTTATTCAATCATCTGTTGGTGGACACTTAGGTTGCTTCCATGTCTTGGCGATTGTAAATAATGCTTCTATGAACACTACAATTATCTTTTTGAATTGGTGTTTTTGTTTTTTCAGATATATACCCAGGAGTGGAATTGCTGGGTCATATGGTATGTCTATTTTTATTCTTTTTAAGGAATCTCCATACTCTTTTCCACGGTAGCTGCACTAATTATATTCCCCAAGAAATGTAAAAGAGTTCCATTTTCTTCAGATCCTTGCCAAAATTTTTTATTTATGTTCTTTTTGATGATAGCCTTTCTGACAAATGTGAAGTATAGCTCACTGTGGTTTTGATTTGCATTTCTCTGATGATTAGGAATGCTGAGTAGCTTTTCATGTGCCTGTTAACAATCTGTATATCTTTGGGAAAATGTCTACTCAGGTTTTCTGCCCATTTTTAAAATTGGGTTGTTTGTTTTTTTGGATACTGAATTGTAAGAGCTGTTTATATATTTTGGATATTAACTCCTTATTAGTCATATCATTTGCAAATGTTTTCTCCCATTCAGTAGGTTCTCTTTTTTATTTTGTTTATAGCTTTCTTTGTGGTGCAAAAAAGTTTAATTAGGTCTCACTTGTTTATTTTTGCTTTTGTCTCTTTTCTTTATTATTATTATTCTTTGGTCTCCTTTCTTGAACTCAATTATATCATTTTGATTTTTCCTTTCAATATCCTATTTATTATTACCATGCATTTGGAATAGATGTAGGCACTAAAGGTGGAAGGAAGCATTTTATCAGAGCCTGAAGCTGCTTCACCAACTGACCAGACATCAATCAGTTACTTGTTTATATTTAATATGCAAACCTTTGGGACTTATGTGATCAAATATTACTTCATTCCTCTTTTGCTTCCTTTTCCTACTTCTAACCTTAAAGAACTCTCCTCCAGGCATTAAAAAATATTCACCTCTTCTACTTTGTCTGAAGATTTTACTATTTTAATCATTAATTTTAAAATTCTACTTAGAACACATTTTATTCTAAAGTGTGGAACCAGAAAATTCTTCTTAAAGAGCTAAAATTTTCAACACCAGAAAAGTCCTTTCTTTTCTCTTTATCATTTCCTAGTGTATTACATATAATAAGGTTTATTTCTAGGCTATCTATTCTGTTCTGTTAAGTTATTCTCTAGTCATCTTCCAACAGCATTCTACTTTAGTGTAGCTTTTATATGTTTTGGTATCAGGCAGAACGATGTCACTGCATTATTCTTTCTCCAATATATGTTTTAAATCATGTCTGTTTAGTTTTTCCCAATGAACTTCACTTCCTTTTTTAATTAAAAAAATTACATTGGAATTGCTATTAGTGTTGCATTAAACCCACACATTAATTGAAGAAATTTTGCAGGATGCTGTAAAAGTGCTGCACTCAATATGCCAGCAAATTTGGAAAACTCAGCAGTGGCCACAGGACTGGAAAAGGTCAGTTTTCATTTCAATCCCAAAGAAAGGCAATGCAAAACAATGCTCAAACTACCACACAATTGAACTCATCTCACATGCTAGTAAAGTAATGCTCAAAATTCTCCAAGCCAGGCTTCAGCAATATGTGAACCATGAACTTCCAGATATTCAAGCTGGTTTTAGAAAAGGCAGAGGAACCAGAGATCAAATTGCCAACATCCGCTGGATCATGGAAAAAGCAAGAGAGTTCCAGAAAAACATCTATTTCTGCTTTATTGACTATGCCAAAGCCTTTGACTGTGTGGATCACAATCAACTGTGGAAAATTCTGAAAGAGATGGGAATACCAGACCACCTGACCTGCCTCTTGAGAAACCTGTATGCAGGTCAGGAAGCAATAGTTAGAACTGGACATGGAACA
>SJXQ01001686.1:0-51312 GCA_006408695.1 Aepyceros melampus | reverse complement strand
AAGAGGAACTAAAAAGCTTCTTGATGAAAGTGAAAGAGGAGAGTGAAAAAGTTGGCTTAAAGCTCAACATTCATAAAATGAAGATCATGGCATCTGGCCCCATCACTTCATGGGAAATAGATGGGGAAACAGTAGAAACAGTGTCAGATTTTATTTTAGGGGCCTCCAAAATCACTGCAGATGGTGACTGCAGCCATGAAATTAAAAGACGCTTACTGCCTGGAAGAAAAGTTATGACCAACCTAGATAGTATATTCAAAAGCAGAGACATTACTTTGCTGACTAAGGTCTGTCTAGTCAAGGCTAAGGTTTTTCCTGTGGTCATGTATGGATGTGAGAGTTGGACTGTGAAGAAGGCTGAGCGCCGAAGAATTGATGCTTTTGAACTGTGGTGTTGGAGAAGACTCTTGAGAGTCCCTTGGACTGCAAGGAGATCCAACCAGTCCATTCTGAAGGACATCAACCCTGGGATTTCTTTAGAAGGAATGATGCTAAAGCTGAAGCTCCAGTACTTTGGCCACCTCATGTGAAGTGTTGACTCATTGGAAAAGACTCTGATGCTGGGAGGGATTGGAGGCAGGAGGAGAAGGGGACGACCGAGGATGAGATGGCTGGATGGCATCATGGACTCAATGGACGTGAGTCTGAGTGAACTCCGGGAGTTGTTGATGGACAGGGAGGCCTGGTGTACTGCGATTCATGTGGTCATAAATATTCTGACAAGACTGAGCCACTAAACTGAACTGAACTGAGAACATTATGTACACAACAAATGTAAACACATTTGAAGGAGGATTAGGAAAGACAGTTAATATTAAAGAAAAATGCATGTTTTGGCTTCATGTTTAACTTATTTTTTAAGTTTCATGAATGGAAAAAAGAAACAAATTTTGTATACAGGATCTGTAAAACTATCTTGTCTATTTAAGTTTCTTGCTCATACCCCATGCAAATTATAACTCAGTGTGGTACATGGCCATATGCAAACACCTAAGAGTCATGCAAGTGACACTTTAGTTTGAAAGATCTAATCTTTTCTTTCAAAGTAGACACAACCCTACTGCATTCTTACCGAGGATTTTGTCTATCAATATGTTTCCATGAATTATCTCTACTACCTACTACCTAAAGGTATCACTATTACCTTTCCTGTCAAGAATCAAAACCAGCTTGATTTGAGAATCTTCTCTTTTCCAAATGAAATAGAGATGCAATACTTAGCTTTCCTTGGTGTTTGTAGATGTTGCCTTGTGCATTCCATTTAAAACCATAATCTAGTTTGTAAAAGAAATGATGACACCTGTTAGTAAGGCATCAATGACCAAAACAAATGCTTGGAATGAAAGCTGTGACAAATCTAGACAGTGTATTAAAAAGCAAAGACATCACTTTGCTGAAAAACGTCAGTATAGTCAAAGTTATGTTTTTTTTCAGTAGTCATGTATGGATGTGAGAGTTGGATCATAAAGAAGGCTGAGCACCAAAGCATTGATGCTTTCAATCTGTGGTGTTGGAAAAGATTCTTGACAGTCCCTTGGACTGCAAGGAGATCAAAGCACTCAATCCTAAAGGAAATCAACCCTGAATATTCACTGGAAGGACTGATGCTGGAGCTGAAGCTCCAATACTTTGTCATGTGATATGAAGAGCCGGCTCGTTTGAAAAGACCATGATGTGGGGAAGATTGAAGGCAAAAGGAGAAGAGGACAGAAGAGGACAGAAGTGGATGAAATGGTTAGATAGCACCACTGACTGAGTGGACATGAATTTGAGCAAATTACGGGAGATAGCGAAGGACAGGAAAGCGTGGTGTGCTGCAGTTCATGGGGTCACAAACAATCGGACGCAACTTAGGGACTGAACAACAATTGTCTCATTATGCTCTTCATCAAAGAGAAAATAATTACAAGCAATCATAGTACTTGTGGGAAGGAATATCCAAGAATTATGGGTGGCCAGACAATTCACATAAAAGAAATGGCAAATGTTGTAAACGGAACTTCTAATTCCTAACTGGAAAAGAGTTCCCCCAAAATGTGTACAACCGTAAGGGTTGAAAGTTGATGTTATGCTTTATAAAATAAAACTTAAAAGTACATTAGTTGAAGTCTGTGGCCTTAAACTTTTAATTATATCTTCTTTAGTGGATAAATGGTACATACAAAAATAGTTATAATTAAACATAAGGTAACAATTACATTTTAATTTATGGCTAAAGCATAATTTTTATATATATGAAAATTGTTCTTCTTAAAAGGAACAAGAGACAAGAGAGATAAATTATTTTTCTATATCATATGTTTAAAGGAAATTTTAAGTCACTTACACCAACGTTGTTACATCTAGTCACCATGTCTCTGAATTCATTTTCATTTCCTGATCTTGTACATAACTTGTAGCTAACTGGTTGGTATCTTTCCCACCAAGGTCTTGAAGGGTCAGTAATCACAGCATTTTCACTGGGTGGGGAGACCTACAAATAAAACAATGTTAATAAGTATCAATTTATGACTCACTTTATATCACTGAATATTCTATAAAGTAATCAATAGTCTCAAATTATTTCTGAATCTTTGGCAACTACATTTCTTTACAATTGTTTGAAAATATTAACCTTGCATTGGAAATATCCTGCTGAAAAAAATTATCTTAGAATAAAACATAGAGTCATTGACAATTTCATTCTTTTTTCTTCCTCAGAAAACTGTTTTACTTAGAGTACTTAACTGTGAAGTAAAATGGTGTCCCAGCTTTCAGACACAGAGCATACTACCACTTACTTTTAGCACAGGAAAGTCTGCAACTTATACAATGAACAATACTCACCTGAACCCCTCCAAATCCTTTGGGGGCTAAGTATCGCTCACATTCAAGAGCAACATCAACCCAACGCCATTCAAACAGATGAACAATGGATGTCCGTCCAGATTTGGTGTGTGGGTCATACTGAGCCCAGCAGAACCCAATCACTGAAAGCAACAGAAATAACTTCATTTTGCTTTGAAGTTGTCAGTGTTCTTTCCAGCAACTATTTATATTCCTATAAGAAGTATATATTACAAAATAAATGTTAAATGAGCAAACACTTGAGCACAAACTGTTTATTCATAATCTGAAAAGAAATATTGATAATAATTTAAACAGATGAAGAACATCCATAAAATCTCCCAAGAATACCATCTAAATGAGCTTTAATAACAATGCTTTCCTTATCGTGGGAATATTAACCTTTTAAACATCTGGCATTAAATATTTATACAGCGTGTAATCACGTATTATTTAACTAGGATTAGATCTTATACCTAAAGTCCTTCACTAATAGAAGGAAAATAATAATTAGAGTCACCTGAGCTCACAGTCAGAATATTTCCCTATCTATTGCAAACATTTTCAGTGTTTCAATTTCAAAATGAACAAAATATTTAGTTCAGTCTTGGTTTTACTCCCAATCAAAACTTTTCATTATTGAAGTTTCTGCACTAAGAAATTAAGTTTCAATATGACATTTTATTCTGAGGTTAACAATAAATATTAATTATATATACAGTCATAGAATATCAGATATATCAAGAGACTAAATAAAGAGAAGTTAATTCTGTGGCTTCTTTTCCATTAGGACATCATCACAGGACTCAGGTTTGACCAAGTATAAGGTCTTTAGGCTTATTTACTCCAGAGTGCACACAGAGCATTTGAGCAAACCCCTTAGTGAAAGTATTGCATCAAAACATCTATTCTGATGTTCTGGATTTTTTTCAAAACTATAGATTTCACCATCAAAAGCAGTGTCAATATCAAAAACTTTGGATTCAGATAAAGTAAGTAATTAAATGCTAATAATCACAGTACTGGGGTAAAGCATATTTCACAATATAAGCATTGATGCATTTACATTCTATTTCTAATCTTAAAAATACATTAGGGTAACCAAGTGAGGCAACAAGTCAATTCTCAGATTTATTTATATGTCAATTGAGTAGGAGGATTTGAACAGATTAGGGGTCAAAGTGAGCCTGGAGTGATGATTCTAGATAATCAAAAAAGAAACAAAGAAAAGATCTGATGATTGAAATAATTCTAACAGCTCTCTAATTTCTAACAGAAAATTATAAAAATCATTGGGAATTCTAAAGTGTTCTGCTTGGCTACACGGGATGTTCCATTCTATTTTAATGTTAATATTCTATGATCTTAATCTGCAGTAATACAGTTGTTTGTTGTTCTGAGAATAAGAGGAGACAGTGGAGTTTTATCTCAGAATTCAGGAAAATTTAACATCCATAAAATCCATACATGCAACATTTCCAGTCAGAAATATTTTGTGGTTGGATTAACATGATCAGGAACTGTAATAACAATACATTCAACTAAAAAAAAAAAACAAAAACAAAAAACTGAGAGCCAAGACTTCTCTCTTTCCCAAGAAATTAGGAAATCCTGAAGAAAGGACTCATGAAAAAAATAAGGCATAATTTGATCAAATGATTAAGGGTAAGGAGTAATTCTGAATAATATAAATGCTCTATCTCTAAGATGGATTGTGGTCAGGTTCCCATAGATTGGCTGGTAAAGTCTAGAGAAAGAAACTATGCATATAAAGTGAAATTCTTTCTAATATAAACAAATTAAAAGGTGATGATTGGATACTTAGGCAATATAGTGTTGCAGGAAAGAGATTCCTAGTAGACTAAACAAGACGGCACTAAAAAGCTCTATTTTGACTTTGGTGCCAAAGCGTGGTTTCAACAGCATAGTCTTTTAACAAGGAAACAACATCAGCAGGAAAGGGCTGGTGGTCTATATCAGTTAAGAGGTAGCTCCACATGGTACCTTAACATGCATCAAGGAGGCTGTAATACAAACCAGGAAAATGGCAGGATGCCACATAGTTCAGAAGAAAACAATTATGTTTGAGATGTTGTATCACATCTTCCAGGTAGAGAATCTGGAAGGCTTTGAGGGCAAGCTGTCAGTGCCACAGTAAATAGATAGAGTTTGAGACATATCATGAAACATGTGAATCTTCTGACACATCTTCACTGAGACCAGAGTGTTGATATGAATACTTAACTGAGCAAACAAAGATATTGGTTAAAGAATCTATTTTATTCAGCAAATTTGCACTGTCAGGGAAAATAACAAATGAATTAATTTTGAATCTAGGATATAGTGAAAAATTAAGATCACATGGACTAGATCACCCTTAAAATGAGGAGTTGTATGTATGCCAGCAAAGTGATATGACAAGTGAGTCCAGAAAGAGAATTTTGGAGAGATACTGTAGAGCAAAAAGAAGCATAGGAATTCATAGGAATGCTTTAGATTTGAAGTGATTAGAAAAATCAAGTAAAATATGTTAGTTTTGTGACTAGGAAGTAAGGGATACAGATAGCTTTGGATTAAAATTAAAAACTCAAAAAACCTCAAGACATTTTTTTGTCTCTATCTCTTGGCTCTGCATTCCTATGTCTTGGCTTAATTCTTAGGCAGGCTTTTGCCGCACAGTGGCAAAACTGTTCAAATGCAGTTACTTCCCAGCAGTCTGGCAAACTCAGAGAAAAAAACAAGCACTTCTTTCTCAACAGTTTAAGCCAAAGACTCAAGACTGATTCTTAATTGGTTTATGACTTGGTTTATAAACCCATCCCTGAACAGAATATTGTGACAAGGAAATGGATTGTCTTGATTGTCCTATCCTAGATCATATGCCTATCACTGCAGTGAGAAATAAGGCTGACTATGCATTAACAGACAGGACTTCTCCGGTGGCTCAGACAATAAAGAATCTGCCTGTGATGTAGGAGACCTGGGTTCAGTTCCTGGGTCAAGAAGATCCCCTGGAGAAGGGAATGGCAACCAATTCCAGGATTCTTGCCTGGAGAATTCCATGGACAGAGGAGTCTGGTGGGCTACAGTCTAAGGGGTCTCAAAGAGTAAGACACGACTGAGTGACTAACACTTTCACTTTCATGCCTTCTTAACAGAATGGGTGAAATATGGTCTGTCTGTGATTTCTTAACAGGAAAGCTATGTGCTGTTACCAATAAAGGAGGACAAGATGCTTGACAGAGATAAATATTCATCACATCGCACATGTTGAAATCTTCTGGTTCATCTGGATAATATCCTAGAGGATATTATCACTAAAAGTTATTGCTAACTATGGAAGCTATATATCAGAATTACGGTAATGGAAAGTATCATGCACGTATAAGTATGCTAATACATTGGTGATTTAGTATACAATATTTGTCATGAAGTGTCAATGATAAAAGCTTAGTTTGGTCTTTGTTTGATATTTCATATATATACTTGCCTTTGTTATTTTTGTCCTATATTATTACTACAAATTCTGAAGGTTTTTTTCCATATGACTTTGAGATTAAAGTATATAGAGTATATTTTCTTACTCAAATGACATTATCCTCAAAGCCACTAAATATAGCTCTTAGGCCGATCCACATGTCTTCCTTTAATCAATGGAATATTTTCACACTGAAGCAAGCAAAGGCTTTATGTGTCCTTTCCTGATTAGACTTGGTCCCTGTATTTCTGCCTTGAACCATAAAAAGAATATACCTTGAGTAGCCACTGATTGAAGAAAATGGATCAGATGTGACTTTAATTGACAGCCTGAAGTCAAGTCCAGGTAAACTGCAGCATGAAGCAGAGATATTTCAACCTGCAGACCTCAGAGCAAGAAATATAAGCATTTGTTGTTTAACTGCCTAAGATTTTGAGTTATTGATTATGCAGCATCATTAAAACTGAAAACTATTCAACTTTTTACACTATTTGTGAGTTACATTCTACTTATTTTCAAAATTATATGTTGCTGTATAAAAATAATGCTGTAAAAAATAGTAAGAAGATTTTGACATATTACAGATTATTTCATAATACAGGCTTCCCAGGTGGCACTAGTGGTAAAGAATCCACATGCAAATGCTGATATGCAAGAGACGAGGGTTAGATCCCTGGGTCTGGAAGATCCCTGGGTCTGGAAGATCCCTTGGAGTAGGAAATGGCAACTGCTCCAATATTCTTGCTTGAAAAATCCCATGGACAGAGGAGCCTGGCAGACTCCATGGAGCTGCAAAGACCTAGACATGACTAAGCACACATACATA
The DNA here is from genome assembly GCA_006408695.1 of Aepyceros melampus. Taxonomy (NCBI): domain Eukaryota; kingdom Metazoa; phylum Chordata; class Mammalia; order Artiodactyla; family Bovidae; genus Aepyceros; species Aepyceros melampus. Next base: position 44,182 of record SJXQ01001686.1, on the reverse strand, counting down.
TATTTCATAAATGACTTTACAAAAATTTAACTGTTAAATCTCTCAAAAATGGCCTTCCCTTGTGGCTCAGTTGGTAAAGAGTCTGTCTGCAATGCGGGAGACCTGATTTCAATCCCTGGGTTGGGAAGATCCCCTGTAGAAGGAAATGGCAATCCACTCCAGTATTCTTGCTTGGGGAATTTCATGGACAGAGGAGCCTGGCAGGTTACAGTCCATGGGGTTGCAGAGATTTGAACATGACTGAGTGATTAACACACATCCTCTCAAAAATATTTTCCATGTAAGATATTGAAATTAAATATAAAAATATAATATTTAAAGGTTTTTTCCTGTACCTAAGTTCAAAAGCAACATATCATGCTCCTATAGATGTTTTCAAGCTGCTCAAGACAAGGAGGGAGAATGTGAGGACAGGCAATCCAGCCCCTAAACATCTCTTTGCAACTCCATACAGAGTAGCCTCATTACTAGGTTTTTCTTTTGGTATTTCACATGATGTTTTAATTTTTAAAAGGGCAGAGTGAGGAGATTCTTCTGATAAGTTAAAAAAACAAATTTGTAACCTATTTGCTTACATAATCATCTTAAATAGAAAATTACAAAATTTCCCTTGCTCCTAAAGATAATTTGTATAATATACACTAATTAAACCCACATGTAAGTAGCTAAAAAATAACAAAATAACTATGTTAATGATTCATCAGTTCAGTTCACTTCAGTTCAGTCGCTCAGTCGTGTCCGACTCTTTGTGACCCCATGAATCTCAGCACGCCAGGCCTCCCTGTCCATCACCATCTCCTGGAGTTCCCCCAGCCTCACGTCCATTGAGTCAGTGATGCCATCCAGCCATCTCATCCTCTGTTATCCCTTCTTCTCCTGCTCCCAATCCCTCCTAGCATCAAGAGTCTTTTCCAATGAGTAACCTCTTTGCATGAGGTGGCCAAAGTACTGAAGTTTCAGCTTTAGCATCAGTCCTTCCAAAGAGCACCCAGGGCTGATCTCCTTTAGAATGGACTGGTTGGATCTCCTTGCAGTCCAAGGGACTCTCAAGAGTCTTCTCCAACACCACAGTTCAAAAGCATCAATTCTTTGGCCCTCAGCCTTCTTCACAGTCCAACTCTCACATCCATACATGACCACAGGAAAAACCATAGCCTTGACTAGACGGACCTTAGTCGGCAAAGTAATGTCTCTGCTTTTCAATATGCTATCTAGGTTGGTCATAACTTTACTTCCAAGGAGTAAACGTCTTTTAATTTCATGGCTGCAGTCACCATCTGCAGTGATTTTGGAGCCCCCCAAAATAAAGTCTGACACTGTTTCCACTGTTTCCCCATCTATTTCCCATGAAGTGATGGGGCCAGATGCCATGATCTTTGTTTTCTGAGTGTTGAGCTTTAAGCCAACTTTTTCACTCTCTTCTTTCACTTTCACCAAGAGGCTTTTTAGTTCCTCTTCGCTTTCTGCCATAAGGGTGGTGTCATCTGCATATCTGAGGTTATTGATATTTCTCCTGGCAATCTTAATTCCATCTTGTGCTTCTTCCATCCCAGAATTTCTCATGATGTACTCTACATAGAAGTTAAATAAGCAGGGTGACAATATACAGCCTTGACGTACTCCTTTTACTATTCGGAACCAGTTGTTGTTCCATGTCAGTTCTCTGTTGCTTCCTGACCTGCATACAGATTTCTCAAGAGGCAGGTCAGGTGGTCTGGTATTCCCATCTCTTTCAGAATTTTCCACGGTTTATTGTGATCAACACAAAGACTTTGGCATAGTCAATAAAGCAGAAATAGATGTTTTTCTGGAACTCTCTTACTTTTTTGATGATCCAATGATTCATCACAGAGGAAATTTTCCTCTTCTGCACAGTCTTAATAACCACATTATAAAAAGTAGGCATTTTTCCTTTCACCCCTTTAACCAAGCCTTTACTTGAATATGTGCCATGTTAATTATTGTTAATATAAAAGATTCTAGCTACGTTTGAAGGGTACTCTTGAGAGAAGTGAGATATTCTATCATTTGGATTCATAAGTCTCCATCTGTGGAATTTATATGTTACTGCTGCTGCTGCTGCTGCTGCTGCTAAGTCGCTTCAGTCGTGTCCGACTCTGTGCGACCCCATAGATGGTAGCCCACCAGGCTCCCTCATCCCTGGGATTCTCCAGGCAAGAACACTGGAGTGGGTTGCCATTTCCTTCTCCAATGCATGAAAGTGAGAAGTAAAAGTGAAGTCGCTCAGTCATGTCTGACTCTTAGCGACCCCATGGACTGCAGCCTAGCAGGCTCCTCTGCCCATGGGATTTTCCAGGCAAAAGTACTGGAGTGGGGTGCCATTGCCTTCTCTGATAGAAAATAAAAATACTTCCAAGCAACTTTTTGGCTGATGTGTAAGTAGAAATGATTGATACAGGTTTTGTCACTCAGAGCATTCTTTAGTCTTAAGTGAAAAATGATAAAGTAGGCAGAAACTCGTATTTAGTGGTTGGAAGACTGCTCAGAGTCTACTTACATATCTTCCCCATTATGATATTGCTACCAATGCAGTCATACCTCTGAGTTCAGATGATTTCCAGGAGACTCTTAAAATAATTATTAAAATTTAATTCAGTTAGTATAAACATTATTAAGCCTTTAAAGCTATGCTTTTTCTAGTAGTCATGTATGGATGTAGTGTTGGACTATAAAGAAAGCTGAGCACCTAAGAATTGATACTTTTGAAATGTGGTGCTGAAGAAGACTCTTGAGAGTCCCTTGGACAGCAAGGAGATCAGACCAGTCAATCCTAATGGAGATCACTCCTGAATATTCATTGGCAGGACTGATGCTGAAGCTGAGACTAAAACTTTGACCATGTCATGCAAAGAACTGACTCATTGGAAAAGCCCCTAATATTGGGCAAGATTGAAGGCAGGAGGAGAAGGGGATGACAGAGAATGAAATTGTTGGATGGCATCACCGACTCAATGGACAGTTTGAGCAAGCTCTGGGAGTTGGTGATGAACAGGGAAGCCTGGCATGCTACAGTCCATGGGGTTGCAAAGAGTCAGACATGACTGAGCGACTGAACCTAACTAATTCTTGTGAGTTCTGCATGACCAAATGTTGCATAATGGTAGGGAGGTTTCAAAAGGGAGATAAAATCAAAGACAATCATGGGCCATAGATAGGAATTCCAGGAATTCCAAAGCAAATTAAGTATTAGAGAGAGCTCTGAATATTTATTAAAATGTCAGTAGTAAACAACAGATGGAGAAGTCATTGGCACACCACTCCAGTACTCTTGCCTGGAAAATTTCGTGGATGGAAGAGCCTGATAGGCTGCAGTCCATGGGGCCTCTCAGAGTCGGACATGACTGAGAGACTTCACTTTCACTTTTCACTTTCATGCATTGGAGAAGGACATGGCAACTCACTCCAGTGTTCTTGCCTGAAGAATCCTAGGGACAGGGGAGCTTGGTGGGCTGCTGTCTCAGGGGTCGTACAGAGTTGGACACAACTGAAGTGACTTAACAGCAGCAGCAGTAAAGAATAGAGAAAATGTATAGAAAGAAACCATAATTGAAATTCCTTTTTATTCACATTCTTTATTAAAATTATTTATTTTGACACAAAATGCTTATTATACCTTTAAAACAGAAAGAACCATGAAGGAGATTTATTTTTCCTTACTCAATTATTTTTTAGTTTTTAAGAATAGCTACCTTTACAGAATGCTCTGGCTTCTTTCTGCCACTTCACTCACTAGAGGAGTGGGTGGTCTTTTGATTAGTTTGGAAGGAAATATTGGACACATATAGCCTAGTTCCTTCTCTTTCTCTTGGCAATGATTTTTATATGTTGATTAAGATATTCTGCATTTTTCTTCGGGAGTCACTTTGCCTTTCTAGGGACCTTGCTCCAGTTCAGCCTGTTGAGTATAAATGTCTATTTAATTCTTAAGTTCACTATTAAGACTGTCATTTCCTCAGTAATAAAAACTAAAGAATGAAGTAAGTAAGAAAGAAAAATGCCAATGCATTATATTAATGCATATATATAGGATTTAGAAAGATGGTAACAATGACCCTATATGCGAGACAGCAAAAGAGACAAAGATGCAAAGAACAGACTGTTGGACTCTGTGGGAGAAGGTGAGGGTGGGATGATTTGAGAGAATAGCATTGAAACATGTATACTTCGATGCATGAGGCAGGGTGCTCAGGGCTGGTGCACTGGGATGACCCTGAGGGATGGGATACGGAGGGAGGTGGGAGGGAGGGTCAGGATGGGGAACACATGTACACCCATGGCTGATTCATGTGAATGTATGGCAAAAACCACCACAATATTGTAAAGTAATTAGCCCCCAATTAAAATAAAAAATAAATAAATTTTAAAAAGAAAAACAAAACAAAAAACTGTCCTCTGTCCATGAAATTCTTCAGGCAAGAATACTGGAGTGGGTAGCCCTTTCCTTCTCCAGGGGATCTTCCCAGCTCAAGGTCTCCTGCATTGCAGGTAGATTCTTTACTGTCTAGTCACCAGGGAAGCTCTCTCTTATATTATTAGCTTTGAAATAAAGGCAATGTTTTGGTTTCTATCTTCTTTACACTTTTCTTTGGTTTTTCAATAAATTTTACCCCAGAAACTGGGACCATTTGGTAAATTTAAAACTAACCTCTATAAAATGAAACTATATTTACCAAAATATGCTTTTCTCAGAAAAAATTTCTAGTAAATATTAGTCATTTTTATTTTCCTTCCCTTTGTTGGCTTTTTTTTTTTTTTAACAAAAAATGGATACCAATTTCTTCATTGATTTGGTAACTTTAGAATATACAAGGCAGAAATACCCCATAACAAATAATGCTTTTCCTTCTCAAATGAAAAAAAAAATTATCTTCAGTTAAGGAGAATTTTGTTGGATAAAATTTATTAATACTCATTATGATACAGGAAAACATTTTATAATTGAGCTTTCTTCTACAAAGCCAGGAATACTCCTAAAACCATTAGTTCCTGGCAGATTGAGTGGCTTTTCAAAATTTTATATTAAGCTTGAAGTGTCCCTTTACTGACAGTTAAATCAAGGGATCGTCCTGTTATTTCCATCCCCAGTGATATAAAAATAGTAAGTAGGAGGGAGGATGTCATTCAAAGTCAAATATCTTAACACCTGACAACAGAAACTTGTAGTGAGGACTGACAAATACAGATTTACACAAACTTGAAAGGTTCATGTATTGTCAGACCTATATGCTAGTGGACTACAGTATAATTTAATTTCATTTAAACTGCACAGCTGGGGACTGGTAGGAAGAGTATGCAAACCATAAAAGTAATGTAAACTAAAACTTAATAAACTAATTCTGATTATACCAATTAAGGACTGATAGTTCCTAGAATTTCCCCATGGTAACATATAATTATCTTGCATAGGTAGAGATATTTTATATACTTGGAAATGCTATTGTTGGTGTTAATACATCAAACTTAATAGGAAAGACTTGAGGGGAAATGTATTAGTCTCTTTCTACTTATCCAAAATATTTTCCAGTGGTATCTTATAAATCTCCCTCTATAGCCTCAGTAATCAACTGATCTGTTTATCACCACACAGTCTCTTTCATTCCTTTGTGCCTCTTTCATACTTTTCTTCTTGGAATACTCCTTCCTCTTTTATCCTTCTTTTAAAACCTCCTTATCTAATTATCAAGAACTTCCTTCTCCACAAGGCTTTCTCAGACCATCTCAGACATGCATCATTTCCCTCCTTTGAAGTCCAACAGCCTATTTGTTGTTGTTCAATCCTAACTCTTTACCGCCTTACGGACTGCAGCACTCCAGGCTCTCCTGTCCTTCACCATCTCCCACAGTTGATTCAAATTCATATCCATTGAGTCAGTAATGCTATCTAACCATCTATCCTCTGCCAGCCCCTTCTTTTGCCTTCAATCTTTTCAAGCATGAGGGTCTTTTGCAATGAGTTGGCTCTTCGCATCTGGTGGTCAAATTATCGGAGCTTCAGCTTCAGTGTTAGTCCTACCAGTGAATATTCAAGGTTGATTTCCTTTAGGATTTACTGGCTTGATCTCCTTGCTGTCCAAGGGACTCTCAAGAACCTTCTCCAGCACCACATTTTGAAAGCATCAATTCTTCAGGACTCAGCCTTCTTTATGGTCCAACTTTTGCATCCATATTGGAAAACCCACAGCTTTGACTATACAGAGCTTTGTCAACAAAGTGATGTGTCTGCTTTTTAATACACTGTCTAGATTTGACAGCTTTCCTTCCAAGGAGGAAGCATCTTTAATCTCAGGGCAGCAGACATAGTCAGCAGTGATTTTTGGAGCCCAAGGAAAAAATCTATCACTGCCTTAACTTTGATTTTTTCCTCTTCTATTCATTAGGAAGTGATTAGACCAGATGCCATGATCTTAGCTTTTTGAATTCTGAATTTTAAACCAACTTTTCTCACTCTCCTCATTCAATCTCATCAAGAGGCTCTTTAGTTCTTCTTTACTTTCTGTCACTAGAATGGTATCATCTACATATCTGAGGTTGTTGATATTTCTCTCAGCAATCTTGGTTCTAGCTTCTGATTCATCCACCTGGCATTTCCCATGGTGTGGAACCATGAGCTTGATGGACATGAGTTTGAGTAAGCTCCAGGAGTAGGTGATGGACAGGGAAGCCTGGTGTGCTGCAGTCCATGGGGTCGCAAAGAGCTGGACAAGACTGAATGACTGAACTGAACTGAACTCTGAATGTAAGATAATAAACAGGGTGCCCATATACAGCCTTTCATACTCCTTTCCTAGTTTTTAACCATTTAGTTGTTCCATGTTTCATTCTAACTATTTCTTCTTGACCCAAACCCAGGTTTCTCAGAAGACATCTAAAGTGGTCTGTTATTTCCTCTTTTTAAGAATTTTCCAGTTGGTTGTGATCAACACAGTCAAAGGTTTATTGTAGTCAATGAAGCAGTTTTCCTAGAATTCCATTGCTTTTTCTGTGATCCAACAAATGTTGGCAATTTGATCTCGGGTTCCTCTGCCTATTCTAAATCAAGCCTTTACATCTGGAAGTTCTCAGTTCACATACTGCTGAAGCCTATCTTGAAGGATTTTAGCATAACCTTTCAAGCATATGACGTGAGTGCAATTGTATGATAATTTGAACATGCTTTAGCTTTGTGTCTGGGATTAGAATGAAAACTGACTTTTTCCAGTACCGTAGCCACTGCTGGGTTTTCCAAATTTGCTGACATATTGAATGCAGCACTTTAACAGCATCTTCTTTGAGGATTTTAAATAGCTCAGCTGGAATTATATCCCCTCCACTAGCTTTGTTCATAGTAACGCTTCCCAAGACACACTTAACTTCACTTTCTAGGATGTCTGATTCTAGGTGAGTGACCACACCATCTTGCTTATCTGAGTCACTATTCTACCTAAAAACAAATTATGTGAGTGGCTCAATAAAATGGTTTTGTATAATGCATCTGTGTATTCTTTCCACCTCTTCTTAATCTCTTCTGCTTCCTTTAGGTCCTTACCATTTCTGCCCTTTAACCTGCCCATACTTGCATGAACTCCTCCCTTGATAACTCCGGTTTTCTTGAAGAGATATCTAGTCTTTCACATTCTATTTTTTTCCTCTATTTGTTTGCATTGTTTATTTTAAGAAGGACTTCTTATCTCTCCTTGCTATTCTCTGGAACTCTGCATTCAGTTGATCTTTCCCTTTCTCCCTTGCCTTTCACTTCTTTTATTTCCTTAGCTATTTGTAAAGCCTTCTAGACAACCACTTTGCCTTCTTGCAATTTTTTTTTTTAGGATGGTTTTGGTCATTGCCTTCTGTGCAACATTATGAACCATCATCTATAGTTCTTCAGGCATTTTGTCTAACAGATCTAATCCCTTGAATCTGTTCATCACCTACACTGTATAATCACAAAAAATTTGAGTTAGGTCTGGTTTTTCCTGAATTTGTAGAGCTTCTCCATCTTTGGATGCAAAGAATGCAATCAATCTGATTTTGGTATTGACCATTTGTTGACATTCATATCATCTCTGGGGTTGTTGGAAAGGGTTGTTTGGTATGACCACAGTATTCTCTTGACAAAACTCTGTTAGCCTTTGCCCAGTTTCATTTTGTACTCCAAGACCAAATTTGCTTGTTATTCCAGGTATCTCTTGACTTCCTACTTTTGCATTCTAATCCCGTATATTGAAAAGGACATCTTTTATTTTTGGCATTAGTTCTAGAAGGTCTGATATGCCTTTGTAGAACCAGTCAATTTCAGCTTCTTCAGCATTAGTAATTGGGGTATAAACTTGGATTACTGTGATGTTGAACTGTTTGCCTTGAAAATGAAATGAGATCATTCTGTCATTTTTGAGATTGCACCCAAGCACTGCATTTTGGACTCTTTTGTTGCCTATGAGGGCTACTCCATTGCTTCTAAGAGATTCTTGCCCACAGTAGTAGATATAATGGCCATATGAACTAAATTCTTCTATTTCTGTCCATTTCAGTTCATTGATTCCTGATGCTGATGTTGAATCATGCCATCTCCTTCTTGACCACATCCAATTTACCCTGGTTCATCAACCTAACATTCCAGTTTCCTATGCAATATTGTTCTTTGTAGCATTGGATTTACTTTCACTGCCAGACACATCCACAAAGAATGCCATTTCTCCTTTGTCTCAGCAACTTCATTCTTTCTGGAGCAATTAGTAATTGCCCTCCATTCTTCCCCAATAGCATGTTGGACACTTTCCAGCCTGGGAGCCTCATCTTCCTGTTTTGTATCTTTGCCTCTCCATATCATTCATGGGGTTCTCCAGCCAAGAATACTGGAATGGTTTGTCATTCCCTCTGCCAGCGGACCAGGTTTTATCAGAATTCTTCACTATGACTCATCCATCTTGGGTGGCCCTGCATGACATGGCTCATAGCTTCATGAGTTATGCAAGCCTCTCACCATGACAAGGTTTTGTATGTTCCATGGAGCAGCAAACAACACATTACCTAAATTTTATTGTGCAATGTTAAGTATTTCCCTGTATTTTTATAAATGTGTGATGCAGTTCTGTTTTGTTCTCCCAACTACACTGGTACATTCACATGGATAACAAGTTTTAAAGTACCTAAAGAGTTCTATGCACTTAATAAATATACATTGGATTGATTGATATGCACGTGCATTAAAACATATAGAGTTTACTTAATCCTTACTTGTGGCCCTACAGAATATGTAAGAAAATATACAAAGCTAAGTCTGACATTTCTGATAGTGGCATTCCTACAAATCCTATGATCTAGAACTGAATTAGAAATACTAAAATGAAGACAGATATTTTCTGTCAATGAACATTTAGCTAATGACACAGACTGACTCTGACAAGATTTCAAATTAGAGTTGCATTTTACTTTCTGCTCCAATTCCAGTGCTTTGTGATTTTCTTATTTGAGTTAGATTTTAGGAGAGTTCATGTTGCCTGACACCAGCATTAAGAATAAATAATACAGCTTCTTAGCCATTAAAAAGAATGAAATGATGCCTCTTGCAGCAATATGGATAAACCTAGAGAGTGTCATGGGTTTTCCTGGTGGCTCAGTGGTAAAGAATCTGCCTGTAATGCAAGAGCTGCAGGAGATGTGGGTTTGATCCCTGGATTGGGAAGGTCCCCTGAAGGAGTGCATGACAACTCACTCCAGTATTCTTGCCTGGAGAATCCCAGGGACAGAAGAGCATGGTGGGCTACAGTTTACAGGGTCACAGAGAGTCAGATATGACTGAAGCAACTTAGCATGCACACATATACAGAGTGTCTATTGAGTGAAGTTAAGAAGAAGACAGAGAAGGAGAAATATTGTGACATACCATGTATGTGGAATCTAAAATGAGATGATACAAATGAATTTAAAAACAGATTCACAGACTTTGAGAATGAACCTGTAGTTGCTGGGGGAAAGAAAGGGGGAAGAGATAGTTAGAGAGTTTGGAATGGACATACAGACACTGCTATATTTAAAACGGATAACCAAAAAGGACCTACGGTATAACACATGAACTCTGCTCAATGTTATGTGGTAGCTTAGATGGCAGAGAGTTCGGGGAGAATGGATACATGTTTATGTATAACTGAGTCCCTTTGCTTTTCACCTGAAACTACCACAACATTGTTTATTAATCAGCTATACCTTAGCACAAAATAACAACAATTTTTAAAAAGAATAAAAACCACATATTTAGTGAGAAGTTGAAGAAATGCCAGGGTCCAGCCCCAGTGGATCCAGGGATATTCAAAGGTGGGACGGAGCGGGCGGATAGGAAAGGATAGGACAGGATAGCTCAGGACAGGATAGAAGAGTAGGAAATTACTAGCAAAATAGGAGGCTGAATAACTTGGTTTACGGGGAAAGCCAATAAAATCTCAAGACAAGAGATTTGCACCGTCTACGTAGGCCACCAGCATCTGCTTGAATCTCTAAAGGGGCCCCACCGTGGGTCCCTTTTCTTGCAGAACTTAGGGCCAGGGCAAGTAAGTAGACGTGGTGAGCCTCCCGCTCCAGATGGGAATTCAGCCTGGAGTTAAAGTACAAGAGGACAGAGAGAGAGAGAGAGAGAGAGAGAGAGAGAGAGGTGTGGGAGCCAGATATCCTTAAAGAACAAGCTTAGGAGAGCGAGTCGTCCGAGAAACCAGTCTGCAAAGCCGGTCTGAGAAGATCTTGTCCGGGAAAACTGCTCTGAGAAACTGTTCCCGAGAAAACTGGTCCAAACTTTATTTTTCACATGTCCTTTTTATACAATGAAGATCAATGGGTTTCACAAATTTTGGCAATGACAGCAGCCTGACTCTTATCGAGAGCAGGCTTAGTCTCTGCATACCTAATTGTATACACAAGTCTTAGATAATTTACATCATCTTCCAGCCAAAAGGCCAATTCAACAATTTACAGCTCTTTTCTGATAAGTGTTATTTTTTCCAAGGTCTGGCGCCATTCTCGGGAGGCACTGAACAAAGTTGCATTCTCACATAGCAAGGACACAGCAAGCAAGAGGGAGTACAATGATTTATCAAAGAAAGCAATTAACTCGAAAGCCTAGTGTTGCTAACATCAAAAAACTACTACATATCTTTTCCAAATATTGTTTGTATAGCAGAAACTTCCAGGTGCAAATAAGGAGGTCTGGCTGCGGTCATTGAGGCAACAGTGAAGTCTATATCACTATTAAAGCTTTGGCTCTTAGAAAAGGTTTGTAAATTTAAAACACTTCAAGGCCTTTTTGCCCCTCACAGTTGGGGGTTACGAGCAATTCACAAGCTTGTAAAAGGTCAGAGGAACCTGTTTAGGCAGGTTAAAGCATGATCAAAGGGGGGTTGGGCTGAAACATTCCTTTCAAATGCAGGAAGCTAAAGCTTTGAATTAACTCTTTCCAAGAAACTGGGAGAGAATAGTGGGGAAACAGACAAATACAGACAAATTCTTATTTTTTGGGGGTACATGCTCAGGAAAAACCAGGGAGAAATCTAATGACTCAAATTGCCCTGCCATCTGAGTCTACCACATGACCCTGTCATGGGTGGGATTCCTCACGCTGGCCCTTGACAAAGAAATATGCATTTATCCAGGAATAATGGTTCATATATCAATTCAGTTCTGGTCAGTTCACTCAGTTGTGTCCAACTTTTTGTGACCCCATGAACTGCAGCATGCCAGGCTTCACTGCTTATCATGAATTCCCAGAGCTTGCTCAAACTCATGTCCATTGAGACAGTGATGCCATCCAACCATCTCATCCTCTGTTATCCCCTTCTCCTCCTGCCTTCAATCTTTCCCAGCATCAGGGTTTTTCCTAAGGAGTCAGTTTTCACATCAGGTGGCCAAAGTATTGGAGCTTCACCTTCAGTATATTATACAATTTCTCATTTAATACACCAGGCTAAAAAAGCAGATATTTTAATTTTATTAAAATTAAACTGAGGTGAGGAAATTGAGGTTCAAATAAGTGTTTCCAAAATGTCCATTAATTCAATTGAAGAAAATATAAGCATTTCATGACCAAAAAAATGTCCTTTAAAAATATCCCTCCCAAATGGGTTGCATTTTGCAATTACAGAGAAATAATAAATATTACCTTTCATTCTACTGTAAATGGTGCTTTTTGTACCTAAACTCTTCCAACATACTAAAAACAAATTATGTGAGTGGCTCTTAGCCATACTTCACTTTTTCCCCAGAGTTCATGTTCAAGGACAAAGAGAGCAAACAGGCTGCATATTTACCCATCTGTTCAATTTCTTGTGAAAGACCTTTGAAGGTTTCTTCTTTTTTTTTTTTTAAATATATCATTTTCCCTTCTGTTTTTTAAAGTATTATTTTTATTGGCACTCAATAATTTCTTCTAAAATTTTATAATTTTCTGCAACAAACTGTAAGCTGCATTTGATAAATCTAGATTTGTTTTCTCTTTATCTCTAGATTTTTAAAAAGAGGCTTGCAAAGGCAAACAAAGGAAGAGAAAGATTAAATCAATTAAACCAGCCCTAAATTAAGGCCCTGAATTTTTTCCAGTTACTTTCAAATTGGAAGGAAGGAATTTGTTTTGATACAGTCATAAGAACAAAAGGCAAATGTTCTAAAAATTTTGGTTTAAATAAAGATTTTTCTATTTTTGCAAAAACCTTATGACTTATTGCTTGATATCACAGAATGTATAATCTCTTTGGTTTATTGAACATAAATGTCTTTATGAAGTCTTTATCATATATTGGTCCAGCATCTAGATGCACTCTATATGATTTTTATTCTTTTGCATGTGAAAAGTGAAAGAGTTACTTGCTCAGTCATTTCCATCTCTTCACAACTCATAGACTATATAGCCTGCCAGGCTCTCTGTCCATGGAATTCTCCAGGCAAGAATACTGGAGTGGATTGCCGTTCCCTTTTCCAAGGGGTCTTCCTGACCCAAGGATCGAACTGAGGTATCCCACCTTGCAGTCAGATTCTTTACTATCTGAGCCACCACTTGTCTTTAAAGTCATTTCAAAATTTTTTTTTTTCAGTGATGTAAGACAGGGGTCCATTTTCATCCTTTTGCATGTAGAAAATCATTTTTTCCAGCATCATTTATTGAAGCAACTATCCTTTCCATACTGACTGGTGTTGGCACCCTTGTCAAAGATCGTTTGACCATATATGTGAGGGTTTATATCTAGGCTCTGTTCCTTTGGCGTATATGCCTTATTTTTGTGCCAATATTGTATTATTTTGGAGAAGGCAATGGCACCCCACTCCAGTATTCTTGCTTGGAAAATCCCATAGATGGAGGAGCCTGGTAGGCTGCAGTCCGTGGGGTCGCTAAGAGTCGGACACGACTGAGCGACTTCACTTTCACTTTTCACTTTCATGCATTGGAGAAGGAAATGGCAACCCACTCCAGTGTTCTTGCCTGGAGAATCCCAGGGACGGGGGAGCCTGGTGGGCTGCCGTCTCTGGGGTCGCACAGAGTCGGACACGACTGAAGCGACTTAGCAGCAGCATCAGCATTGTATTATTTTGAATACTATAGTTTTGAAATTTAGTCTGAAATAAGGAAGAGTGATGCCTCAGATTTTTTTTGTGTGTGTGTTTCTCAAGATTTTCCTCAGATATTCAAGGTATATGGTGATATCATATGAATTTTAAGGTTGCTTTTTATTTATGTGAAAAAATGCCATTGAAATTTTGACACGGATTGCACTGAACCTGTAGATCACTTTTGGTGATATGTACATTTTAATAATGTTAATCCTTCCAACCCAAGAACATAGGATATCTTTCTACTTGTTTATGTCTTCTTCAGTGTCTTTCCTCAATGTTTTACAGTTTTCAGCCAATAGATCTTTCACTGCTTTGACTAATTATTTTTAAGTATTTATTATTTTTGGTGCTGTTGAAAATGGGATTGCTTTCTTAATTTCTCTGATGGCTTGTTGTTATTATAATGATTTTTTTCATGTTGACCTTGTATCCTGCAAATTTACTGAATTTGTTTATTAACTCTAACAAATATCTTTCTGGAGTATTTAAGAATTTCCATATATAATATCTTATCATCTACAAACAGAGACAATTTTACTTCTTCCTTTCCAATTTGAATGCCTTTTATGCCTCTGTCTTGCCTAATGTGTTCCTATACTGCTTTGAATAGAAAAGGCAAGAATGGACATCCTTGTGAGGTTCCTGATTTTAAAGAAAAAATTCTCAGACTTTCACATTTGAGTATGATGTTATCTGTGGGCTTGTCATGTATGATTTTTATTATGTTGAGCTTGTTGTTTAGTTGTCGTGTTCAACTCTTTCATGACCCTGGACTGTAACCCACCAGGCACTTCTGTCCATGAGCATTGTCAGTAAAACTTTGGAATGGGTTGCCATTTCCTTCTGGAAGGGATACTATTGATTGAACCTTCATCTCTAGCATTGGTAGGTGGATTCTCTACCAAAGAGCCATCAAGGAAGCCTTATGTTTAGTTACATCCCTTCTATGCTTCATTTGTTGAGAGGATATTGAATTTTGTCAAATACACACATATCTCATTCCTTGCTCTTTTGCAAATATTGCACTTCTTAAAAATTGAAGGTCTATAAGCAAGTTTATAAGTATCAATTTTTCAACACCATGTGCTCAATTTGTGTCTCTCTGATACATTTTGGCAATTCTCACCATATTTCAAACTTTTTCATTGTATTTATTATAATGATCTGTGATCAGTGATCTTTGGTGATATTACTTCAAAAAGATTATAATTCACTGATGGCTCAGATGAGAGCCTCTTTTAGTAATAAGGTATTAATATTTTTAATTAAGGTGAGTACACATTTAAAGGTATAATTCTATTGCATACCTAACAGACTACAGTATAAAGATAACTTTTATATGTACAGGGAAACCAAGAATTTGTATGAATTGCTTTAAGATATTCACATCATTATGGGGATCTGGTACTGAGCTTATATTTTTATTGAGACCCTGTGACATTTATGACCTATGAAATCAGGGTAATTGGGAATTAATTAAATTTGGGAAAAATCAGAAAGAGGTTGAGGGGTACGTGTCTATTCCAAGGCCTTATCCTTAAGAAGTTTCTAATTTTCAAAAATTGACATATTTTTCTTTCCTCTTTCATTATCTCAATTTATTTTACAAATAGTTACACTCTTAGCTCAGTTGATAAAGAATCCACCTGCAATGCAGGAGACCCCAGTTCAATTTCTGGGTTGGGAAGATCTGCTGAAGAAGGGACAGGCTAACCACTCCAGGATTCTTGGGCTTCCTTTGTGGCTCAGCTGGTAAAGAATCTGTTTGCAATGTGGGAGACCTGGGTTCGATCCCTAAGACAAAGACTCCAGTATTCTGGCCTAGAGAATTCCATGGACTGTATGTCTCAAAGATCTGGACATGACTGAGGGACTTTCATTTTCACAGAATACTAGTCATAGTATTTAAGTCAAACTACAAACTTCCAGGCTTAAAACTGCTAAATTTTTAAAACACTTTGTACAATTTCCCAACCTCTTATGATAACCTATAGAACTATACATTAGCTAGTATGAACCCAGCTCTCCAGCCGCAGTTTTGCTTTCTTTGCCAATACCATACCTTCAGTCATGCTGGCTTTTCTTCATTTTCTTGAATATGACATGTTATTTTTCACTTTGGGGACATTTCTGAATGTTTGCCCCCATTTTTCTTCAAATGCTCTTAACCCAGGTTTTAGCTCAGCTGGCTCCTGTTCTTTATGAAGTGAAGTGAAGTGAAAGTCACTCAGTAGTGTCCAACTCTTTGAGACCCATAGACTGTACACTCCAGGGAATTTTTCAGGCCAGAATACTGGAGTTTGTATAGTCCATGGAATTCTCCAGGCCAGAATACTGGAGTGGGTAGCCTTTCCCTTCTCCATGGGATCTACCCAACCAGAAATTGAACCCAGGTCTCCCGCATTGCAGGCAAATTCTTTGCCAGCTGAGCCACAAGGGAAGCCCTGTTCTTTGTAAGCGGTACCATAAACTCAGTGACTGGCATCTCCAGTCATTCAGTTCTGCAAACCAGAAATCTGGTTTCATCTATTGTAGCTCTGTTCTTTTATGTCACTCAGGTCCAATTTAGCATCATATTCTTAATTTACCATCTAAATATTTATTGACTGTGTAGAAAAGTTATGACCAACCTAGATAATATATTCAAAAGCAGAGACATTACTTTGCCGACTAAGGTCCATCTAGTCAAGGCTATGATTTTTCCTGTGGTCATGTATGGATGTGAGAGTTGGACTGTGAAGAAGGCTGAGTGCTGAAGAATTGATGCTTTTGAACTGTGGTGTTGGAGAAGACTCTTGAGAGTCCCTTGGACTGCAAGGAGATCCAACCAGTCCATTCTGAAGGAGATCAACTCTGGGATTTCTTTGGAAGGAATGATGCTAAAGCTGAAACTCCAGTACTTTGGCCACCTTATGCGAAGAGTTGACTCATTGGAAAAGACCCTGATGCTGGGAGGGATTGGGGGCAGGAGGAGAAGGGGATGACCGAAGATGAGATGGCTGGATGGCATCACGGACTCAATGGATGTGAGTCTGAGTGAACTCCGGGTGTTGGTGATGGACAGGGAGGCCTGGTGTGCCATGTGATTCATGGGGTCGCAAAGAGTCGGACACAACTGAGCGACTGAACTGAACTGAACCTGTGTTCTTTTCCCTCCATTGCCACTATCTAGCCATCCTTTTCTTAAATGACTAAAGTCTCTTATTTTACTAATATTATTATATACAAAACATCACAGACTTACAATTTAAAGTCAGACTTTATTGTTTATAACAAATGCATTGCAGCATGGATGCAAGGAAACTAATCACAAGCCAGGGCTTGGGAACAACTCATTGCACTTTTGTAACATTATCAGATCACCTGCTTTCTTTTATATAAAATTGTATCCAGGGGACTTTTCAAGAGAGAAGTCAAGTAACCATGATAATAAGGTCTATGCCCACCCAGGGAAGGGAAAGGAAGATGAATATTATGAATTTAAGGTTGCAAACTTCAAAAAGGATATTTGAAAAGCATTCTGTTATTGGATAACAGTATTTGACAGGAAAGATATTTGTCTAGAGTTTAAAGATCTTGTCCAGGAAAATAAAACATAAAGGATATCTACTGAAATTGTTACTATTAGAATACCTGACTAACAGAACTTCCTACTCTTTTGATTATGGAGGGGCTCATTGCAATATCAGCATCTACTTTAGCCCTTTCTCTAATCATTAGATTCTCTATATGCATCCAGAATGATGTTTTCAAATTAGAAAACCACCACCAGCACCACCATCTTTCCAAAATCCAACAGTGGATTACCACTTACCTTAGGATAAAAGGCAAAAATTCTTTATAGGATGGTTACACCTGTCTGTGTCTGAAGCCTCATCTCCCAGACTCTCCTCTTTAACTTTATTTTCCTCTAGCCATACTAATCTTTAGTTACTCAAACTCACCCAGCTCCTTCACCCAGCTAGGAAATTCTGTCTCTTCTACTTGGAGTATTCTTTTCTCACTTCTTTCCCTAAGTAACTCAAATTTATTATTCAAATCAGTTCAAAGGCCACTTCTACAAAGATATTTATCCATGATTTGGTCAAATTCCCCTCTTATTGTCATGACTTTCTATCCTTTCCTTCTTACCACTCACCATAATACTATGAGATAGTATTCTATTTTGGTCTTTATTGGATCTTTAGTCTCAGAACAGAGTCTGGTACATATTGTTTAAGAACTCAATCTGAAAGTGAAAGTCTCTCAGTCCTGTGCAATTCTTTGTGACCCCATGGACTATACAGGAATTCCATGGAATTCTCCTGGCCAGAATACTGGAGTGGGTAGCCTTTCCTTCCTCCAGGTGATCTTCCCAACCCAGGGATTGAACCCGGATCTCCTGCAATGCAGGTGGATTCTTTACCAGCTTAGCCACAACGAAGCCAAAGAATCCTGGAGTGGGCAGCCTATCCCTTCTCCAGCGAATCTTTCCAATCCAGAAATCGAACCAGGGTCTCCTGAATTGCAGGCAGATTCTTTACCAACTGAGTGATCAGAGAATCCAGTAAATCAGTTGAGGAAGTAAAGCAGTACAAATAGGATACAAGTTGTTTTGAAACACAGGTAAGAAAAATGAAGAGGATACAAGAAAGGAAGTGCAAGGAATTAAGAAATATTTTGAATAAAAATTAGTAGATTTAAGGTTTATGTGGGGGAATAGGGCAAGTTAAGAGAATGGGAAAAAAAATCAAGGAAATATCACAGGTCTCTAAGTAAGTGGTGAAACAGAGCAGCAGGGAGGATCAAAAGGTTTGCTGAAGACAAAAATTGAAGGTCACACTTTGGATATGTCACATATGAGATGTCTGTGAAATACTGAAATAGAGATATGGTGCATCTGTTATAAATGTGAAGGTGAAGAAGAGCTCTGGTTTGCAGATTCA
Source organism: Aepyceros melampus (assembly GCA_006408695.1). Lineage (NCBI taxonomy): Eukaryota > Metazoa > Chordata > Mammalia > Artiodactyla > Bovidae > Aepyceros > Aepyceros melampus. Next base: position 25,670 of record SJXQ01001686.1, on the reverse strand, counting down.
GGTCTCTATGCCAAAGCATGTGTTTTAAATCCATTAAAATGATTGCAATCACTTAGAGAGAAGTTAGAGAGAAAATTAGATACAACTGAGTTCTTAGGTGAAACAAGCTAATCCAATTAAAAAAAATCTGAAAAAGAGCAATCAGCAAGAGAGAAGGAAAATAAAGAAAGAGTAGAATCATAGAGACCAAAGGAAGAGAGGAAGTGAGAGTGTCTCTCCATATTGAATAGTGTAGTCAAACAGAGCAAGATGAGGATAAAGGAGTACACGGTATTAGTAACAAAAATATTTTTGATTATGTTGACAACAGCAGATTAAATGAAGTAATGATGGAAACTGGAGTAAGGAGATGAAAAACTACTGGTGTTGAGGACGTTGAGACTGTGTCATGAAAACTTAGGAGTTTGACAAGGAAGAGAAAAATTGAGAGTCATGGATTTTATTTAGCTGAGAGAGGGGACTGATCTGTCAGAAAAAAAGATTGTTAAGTCATAAGAAAAGGGATAATCTAAGAAATAAGTCCTCAAAAAGGTGAAAATGGACTTTGGTAGAATGAAGTGCTCTATGCTCATTATGACAGGATGAAAGAAGAAAATGATAGGGGCAAGTATAGATACAAGATTTATGGGTGAAAAGAGAGTTTCCAAGATATGTCTTCTATTTTCTTATTCAATCATGAAAATAAAACAACTGAGAGTTATATGAACACCTAGATGAGAGACTCAACAAATTCCAAATTTAAAATCAAAGTGAAGGAGAATAAATAGCTAAAAGATCAGGAAGAAAATCTGAGTATAGGGTGCCATGAAAGCTCTATCTAAACATACATCCATATTAGAGGTTAAGAGATGGAACAAAAGCCATACAACATCATTATGTTAAAGCTATTAACATGAAAAGGAAAGAAAAAGAAGAAAGAATATAAAGTAGGAGAAGATACCTGTGAGCTCAAGAGAATTAAGAATTATAGACCATATAATTTGTTTATTTTATTTTTTAATTTCTTAACCATTAAAGGGTCTTTATATTGTGAAAAATACCCAAGTGTTATACCTGTATGATTGTATGGGAACCATCATTAAATCAGCTATGCTGTGATGCTGTTAGAAACATTTTATGTAAGAAATACAGATGTGGATTAAAGACACATAGCTGGGCAAATGGTGTTAATGGAAACAAACATATTTTTCAACATGTCTTTCTGAGTTCTTAGAAATTCTTTTAACAAATAATGAGAATCTTCTAAAATGAAACAAAATGTTGATTGTACTTATCATTTTTTATGCTTTTCTGAGTTGTTCAAGTTGATTATTTATTATAGCTTTTACCAAAATTAATGAATCATGAAAAGTTATATATTACATATATAATAAAAGAAACTTTATTTCTCTGGGTGTATATATATATATATATATATATTTAATTTAAATTTTATAATTTAGATTCAGTATGAATTGCAATAAATGGATCCTCAGCAGAGTTACTAATTGAAAAATAAGCATTACCATCAGAAGAAACATTGATTTCAATTCCTGTACAATGTCACCAATTTTATCTCCAGAAATAACATCACAATATGTACCAGAAGGAAGACCAGTTTGCAAAGTTGCAGATAATGTCCTGTAAAAGGAAATTTAAGATTTAACTTGAATTCTCCACACATAACATCAAGATTAGAGACTGTCTCTAAAATAGTTTAACCGTGTGCTATAGAACTCTAAGCAGTCAAGACTCAATTAAAATAAAATTCAAACACAAAGACCTCTTCAGTGGATGTAACTAGTTTTATCAGGGCCAATAAAATTCTTATAGAGGGCTTCCGAGTTTCCTAGCCAACAATAAATTTTATAGAAAAAAAATAAGGTTGAAGAGTATCACTGAAGATTTGAGTGACTTGTGTTCCTTAGAGAAAATTACTACCTTTGGTAAACACAAATATTTTTAATTTGCCTTTGTCTGAACTTAAGATACTTATTACTTTCAAGAATTTAAATTTGATTATTTCTTCAAAAATTTTTTTAAGAAGTTAAAATAAATTGAGGTTGCAGATAAAAATAATCTCACATTTCTATGGAGAAGTATACAGTTTCAAAACATAAAGATTTCTCATAAACTTGTTTCTCCCATCTACAAAAGACAGACATCAAAGGACCAGCAAGTAATTCTTGGGGAAGAAAAGTATATACTTTATTTATTTTTTTGTCAGTGAAATATATGTTGGTCTAGAGTGGGCTAAGAAGAGTGGAAGTTGGCCTTGGATTAAGAAATTGTAACTGCTTGCAAAGAGGTCTTCTGAGCTATAGTTCTATATATAAGGGAAATAGTATGCTGGAGGTAGAGAAGTATAAGTATCATAAATGAAAATCAGTATGAGATGTCTCAGAACTAAAACCCAAAAATCTCCTGAGGTGATTAAATGACCTTTATATGTATTATATGTATTCACTATATATATGTTTTAAAAAGTATTTGTCACAAAAAGACAGGAAAGTGAAAAAGAAGACCAAAAAACCAGATAGTAGAGTAGGTGAAAAAAAGTTATAGAAAAAGATATTTCAGACTGAGGGAACATTTTTCCATTATTGATTTAAAATTCTTGTAAGATATTCTTCTAGAAATTTCACAAAGTTTTTATTAACTATGCTGTGTATTTTATATGAAGGGCCTATACATGTGCAATCATATCTACCAAAGATATGCAAGAGTGCACAAAAAATAACTCCACTTAGAAAAGAAAGTACTTATAAACAGAGGTCAAAAGAATAAGAGTCATCATCATTTTTCTTCTGGCCTTTTCTGATCATTATGTTTTCTTAATCTACTATCTAAAGAATTTTTCAGAGATGAAAAATATAAATGAGCAGGAAAAGAATAAACCAAGAATATTAGCATAAAATATCATTTTTAACTGATATTTACTTACCAGTCATCATTGTTGAAAACAATGAATCCTTTGTTTCCTCTTCCAAAAGCTACTTGGTTACTACCATTATCCCACCAGTTTGTAAAAGGCTGTCCATTAACCACATTACGGAATATAACCATGTTCCTAAAAAAAAAAAAAAAAAAAAAAGAGCATGTGAAATAATGATGAATGCTTCAATAGTTTAAAACAAAATGTTAAGAAAGTTTATTATTAGAGGATATGTCTAAATAAGTATTCCTACCTTATTTGATGCCATCGATGTTCACAGACCCAGCCATTGCCACAAGTAGTATCTGGATTAATAGTAACTTCTTTAATTACTCCATTATTATTTGGTGGCCCAATCCAATCATTAACATCCTCAATTAGCAAAAAAAAAAAAAAAAAAATCAATTTTAAAAGCTCAATTTTTTTTTATTGGAGGAAAACTGCTTTACAATGTTGTGTTGGCTTCTGCTGCATAAAAATGTGAATCAGTCACAAGTATACACATGCCTCCTCCCTCCTGAATGCCTACCCTCCAATACCACCCTTCGACATTGTCACAGAGCAGTAGGTTGAGCTCCTTGAATAATACAGCAACTTCCCACTAGCTATCTATTTTACATATGGTGATGAATGTTTCAATGTTATTCTCAATATTCCCCCCTCCTTCCCCCCTATGTCCACAAGTCTCTTCTCTATGTCTAAGTCTCTTCCTACCCTGCAAATAGGTTTAAACATATCATTTTTCTAGATTCCACATATATGCATTAATATATCTATTTTTCTCTGACTTCAGTTCAGTTCAGTTCAGTCACTCAGTCATGTCCGACTCTTTGCGACCCCATGAATCGCAGCACCCAGGCCTCCCTGTCCATCACCATCTGTCGGAGTTCACTCAGATTCACATTCATCGAGTCTGTGATGCCATCCAGCCATTTCATCCTCTGTCGTCCCCTTCTCCTCCTGCCCCCAGTTCTTCCCAGCATCAGAGTCTTTTCCAATGAGTCAACTCTACGCATGAGGTGGCCAAAGTACTGGAGTTTACTGGCTTTAGGTTCATCCATCTCAGTTCAATTCACTCAAATTCATTCCTTTTTATGTCTGAACAATATTCTACTGGGTATATGTACCACAACTTTATCCATTCATCTGTTACTGGACATCTAGGTTGCTTCCATGTCTTGGCTATTGTAAATAGAGCTTCTATGAACATTGGGGTACATGTGTCTTTTTGAATAATGGTTTTCTCAGGGTATATGCCCAGTAGTGGGATTGCTGGGTCATATGATAATTTTATTCCTAATTTTTAAAGAAATCTCTATACTATTCTCCATAGTTACTGTATCAATTTACAATGGCAACCCACTACAGTATTCTTGCCTGGAGAATCCCATGGACAGAGGAGCCTGGTGGGCTACAGTCCACGGGGTGGCAAAGATTCGGACATGACTGAATGACTTCACTTTCACTTTCACCAAGAGTGCAAGCAGGTTCACTTTCTTCCACATTATCTCCTGCATTCAATTATAGATCTTTTGGTGATGGCCATTCTGACTTATGTGAGGTGATACCTCATTGTAGTTTTGATTTGCATTTCTTTAATAATGAGTGATGTTGAGCATCTTTTCATATGTTTACTGGCCATCTGTATGTGTTCTCTAGAGAAATGTCTGTTTAGGTCTTCTGTCCCCCCACTTTTTTTATTGAGTTATTTGTTCTTCTGATATTGAGCTTCACGAGCTGCTTGAACTACCTCTTTTACAGGTAGTTATCCAGTTTTCCCAGCACCATTTATTGATAAAACCTTACATTTTTAACATTACATGTGTCCTTATTTTTACCATCTGAGCCACTCATTTAGTACACCAAACCCAATCTGTCCTATTTGTGTCTTTGTAGTGTCTTCATTTACTATCCAACTTGCTCAGTATTTTTACTGAATTTCTCTTATCCCTAACTTCTCATTCTCTAGTGCTGTATTTCAAACAAGGAAATGATTTTTTTTAACCCTTTCATTATCTTTCCAAGGAATTACAATGACTTTTCAATATCACTATTGGAAGTGAGTATAATGTCATTGAAATGGCAAGGACTTTATTGTTAGAAAAAGCAAGACTAAAAGACTTAGTCTTAGGTTCTATTACTAAGAATAAGTAACAGGTTCTGTTACTACTAACAAGGAAAACTTAGTCAATAAACATAACTTCTGTGCCTCACTTTCCTCTTCTATAAAATGAAGATATGACTTAGTTTCTATAAAAATTGAATAAGATATGTAAAAATGCTTTACAGATGATAATTGCTAACTACATATTATTTTATTTAATTCTCTATTTTTCAATAAATATATTAATCAAAATATAACAATATCTTTTACTAAACTGACCAAATTTCTGACTGGTACTTTCAAAGATAATCATAGGAAAAGACAGATTATGTCAAGGAAGGTTATCAATATCTGTATTAAATCATATGGCATGATGAATGATGGACAAAACTAAGAGTTGTTAGCTGCAGAAGTCTTGGAAAAGTCTTGCAAATGTTATGGAAAAGGGGAAATGAACATATGCCATGACTCCTGACATCAGAAATAACAAAAGACTAATTGTAGTGGAAATTATAAGTTGGATCAATATAAAGGAATACCTAAGTATTAAGGCTATCTAAGAATAGAAAGAGTTGCTGTTAAAAGTAGTAGTGGACTTCTCAACTTGAAAGAACCTACTAGAAATTAGAGAAATATCTATCTGAAGAGAATTTTCCCCTAGAGGTATGAAGTTGCTGTATGATGCTACATTTGAAATCTCCAGTTTGCAAAGAAAACTTTTCACTAAATTTCCAAATACCTTAATATACATTTTACTCACTGTATCCTTATTTTTAAGTGGTATTTTTTTATAGGGGGGTTGGCTGAGAGTGTGTATTTGTTATAACTTGAAACAGCCTACATACTCTGTCAACAGAGATCATTCATTTTTAATTTTTCAATATCCATTGCATTGTTAAAAGAGCGCTGCATCAGAGTTACACTTAATAAATATTTGATAAACTAGTGGATGTAATAGCATCATGAGAAATTAAACCAAAATTAACTCTTTTTTGGGGGGGGGAAAAGATATTTTGGACAGCACCAAAACTCACTTTTCCATTCTCAAAATGTCTTGGCCAATGGTAGCTTGACATTACTCGTGTAAATCCATAGGGATGAGCAAGCATAAATCCAACTCCCATTTTGTACAGTCTAAAAGGCATAAAATTATAACATTATAGAAGAAAATAATATTTTTAACATCATTAAAATGTAGGTTTAAAAATGGAGAACTTTGTTTCTTACCTAGCATCCCAGAATGTAAGAATAGATGCTCCCCCAGCTCCATGCCCTCGCTGATTGTCATGGTTATCAACAAAGACAAGTGCCCTGTCAGAAGGCATGAAACCCCAGCCTTCTCCCCAGTTCCTATTAAAAAACAAATCTTAAAAACACATATATGTATTCTTTTACAATGACTTTACAGTAACCTAAATGTGTATTCCTTTCACTATAGCAACCTGTAAAGAAATGCTCTCTCTAATTAAATGATTATTCTAAGGGCTTTTAAAATATAATATATATAGATATATTGGGTTGGCTAAACGTTACATTTGGTTTTTGCCATTAGATGGCTCTAGTAGTGCTTAGTTATCTTTCAATTGAAACAACTTAGTTAGATTGTGTTTTGAGAGCTGTCATAGCAATATGATTTTTTAAAACAATTATCAAAATTGGTGAATTTTTGTTAGCCATTTTAATATTAATGATGGAAGAGAAAAAGCAGCATTTTTGGCATACCATGCTTCATTACAGTCATGTCTGACTCTTAGAGACTCCATGGACTATACGGTCCAGGGAATTCTCTAGGTCAGAATACTGGAATGGGTAGCCATTCCCTTCTCCAGGGGATCTTCCCAACACAGGGGATCGAACCCAGGTCTCCTGCATTGCAGGCAGATTCTTTACCAGCTGAGTCACAAGGGAAGCCCAAGAATACTGGAGTGGGTAGTTTATCCCTTCTCCAGCACATCTTCCCAATCCAGAAATCAAACCGGGGGTCTCCTGCATTGCAGGCGGATTCTTTACCAACTGAGCTATCAGGGAAGCCCACTACTTCAAGAAACATTTAAATGCAACTGAAATATATTGTCACCCTGATTATTTAACTTATATGCAGAGTACATCATGAAAAACGCTGGGCTGGAAGAAACACAAGCTGGAATCAAGATTGCCAGGAGAAATATCAATAACCTTAGATATACAGATGACACCACTCTTATGGCAGAAAGTGAAGAGGAGCTAAAAAGCCTCTTGATGAAAGTGAAAGTGGAGAATGAAAAAGTTGGCTTAAAGCTCAACAGTCAGAAAACGAAGATCATGGCATCTGGTCCCATGACTTCATGGGAAATAGATGGGGGAACAGTGGAAACAGTGTCAGACTTTATTTTGGGGGGCTCCAAAATCACTGCAGATGGTGTCTGCAGCCATGAAATTAAAAGACGCTTACTCCTTGGAAGAAAAGTTATGACCAACCTAGATAGCATATTCAAAAGCAGAGACATTGCTTTGCCAACAAAGGTCCATCTAGTCAAGGCTATGGTTTTTCCAGTGGTCATGTATGGATGTGAGAGTTGGACTGTGAAGAAATCTGAGCGCCAAAGAATTGATGCTTTTGAACTGTGGTGTTGGAGAACACTCTTGAGAGTCCCTTGGACTGCAAGGAGATCCAACCAGTCCATTCTGAAGGAAATCAACCCTGGGATTTCTTTGGAGGGAATGATGCTGAAGCTGAAACTCCATTACTTTGGCCACCTCATGCGAAGAGCTGACTCATTGGAAAAGACTCTGATGCTGGGAGGGATTGGGGGCACGAGGAGAAGGGGACGCAGAGGATGAGATGGCTGGATGGTATCACTGACTCAATGGACGTGAGTCTGAGTGAACTCTGGGAGTTGGTGATGGACAGGGAGGCCTGGCGTGCTGTGATTCATGGGGTCACAAAGAGTGGGACACGACTGAGTGACTGAGCTGAACTGAACTGAACTGAAATGCAAAAAACGATTTGAGCAGGGTATAGAGAAGGTATTGTTACCGATTGAATGTGTCAAAAGTGCAAATTTTTGTGAAGTTTTACAAAGTTTCATGTTTGAGATTCCACACTAGATGATGTTCCATGGTCTGGTAGACCAGTTAAAGTTAATAGTAATCAAATTGAGACACTTTTGAGAATGATCTATGTGATACCACACATGTGATAGCCAACACGTTCAAAATACCCAAATCAAGAATTAAAAATCATTTGCACCTGTGTGGTTAGATTAATTGCTTTGATATTTGGGTTCCACATAGTTAAGTGGGGAAAAAAATTCTTCACTATATTTCTGCATGCAATTCTCTAATTAAACATAAAGAAAACATTCCATTTTAAAAACAAAACTGCAACAAAGAATGAAAAGTGGATACTGTATAATAGATAGAATTATGAAGTTGCTTGGCAAATGGCAGAATATAATGGAACTAAATGGTGAATATGTTGTTCAATAAAATTCTTGGTAAAAATGAAAAATGTGCCTTTTATTGATATTAAAAACTGAAAGAATTTTTTTGGCCACCTCAATTTTATTTAGGAATATATTCCATGCATGTATATATGTAGGAATTACTTAAATTACTTTCATGTTACAAGTATAAGATTTTTGTTAGAAAAAAGATTTTAGAATTTTTAGTACATTATAATTTAGATGGGCTTCAGAAGGACCAACATTCACTATCATACCGTACAGAATGAGAAACTGGGTTTAAATAAGCCTTCGATATTATATTGTTATAATGTTAATATTTGAAATCAATTTGTTGATTAATATATGTAATTCTATAGCGGTTTCAATGTAGGAAGTCATTCATAAATTATAGAATCATTTTAACAATAACCTGGGCTTTAAAATTATATGCAAACATTAGTCAAATCTAGTAGAGTCATATTGAAATCTCTAGATCGAAATCACAGATTAAAATCTCTAGATTATGCTTTGGATCTCGAAAAGCACCTCCTTGTGATTGACATTCTAAATAATAATAATGATGATCCCTTAGCAGTTAGGGAAGTATAATACTTAGTAAATGAATCCTTGAAAGTTGTCTAAATAAAATGCATTAAGAAGAAAACTCATGCTGGGGTAATATCACAAATAAATCTGTGAAATAATTCAAAGGACAAATCATATTTCATTTACTTTAAGTAAGCCATCTTCTCTCCACTCCACTTGCGTAGAACTGTGCCTAGTTTTGCACCATACTTAAATTCTGTCACACGGCCATTTCCAACGTACTCACTGCTTGTAATTGTCTCACCACCCAGATCAATTACCTCATAGAAATGAAGAAAAAAATATCATTTTAAGAAAGAATTTTAACTAAGTTAAAATTATATAGAAAATAGCTTTATACTATTTATATGAAATGCCCCCAATAGTTTTCCTTATATCAAAATTCTTATTTTTCTTTGCTAAAATATATGCTACAATATTAAAAGGAGCATGACAAAGTAACCTGTTGTCCTGTGAGAATGCTGTCCAAATTAGTCTTATTCATAAATGATAAAAGTACTCATATTTACAATAGCACTTAATGTCTGGCTGACAATATTTCTCAGTGTTTGATAAATATTACCTCTTTATTTTTCCAAAGAATATAAAGATACAACCATTATCATTATTCTTTTTGATAAATTTTGAAAAAAATGTTCCTCAGGTTGATCAATTTACTATACATCGAAATAGTCCTCTAGCCAAAATTTAAAGTAGATAACCTGTCTTAAGACAATTACTATATTATTATCTGTCTTCTATAATGACCTCTGGGGACATTATATGACATAGAGATTTTTGCAACCTATATAAATTCTCAGAACTTGCATAAAAAACCTCTTATGATAAACATAAAGTCTCTGAATAAAAGGAGGTTAAGGAACACTCTTCTATATAAATGATTCATCCATTAATCTACAGAAACTGTGTTTTTAATGAAATCTGCCATTTATATTCTGATAAATTATTGATGAATACTGATGATGAATTATACTCTGATAAATAATTAATGGTATTATTTTATATGGACACAATCCATAGAGTTGCAAAGAGTCAGATATGACTGAAGTGACTTAGCATACACAGGTACTGACATACCTCTTGGTAAATGAAAGGTCTACTTCCTTCAGGGAACCAGCTTGTGTTTAGATTATGCAGTTTATCCAAAACTGCCTTTATGTCTCCAGGCCACATGTGCTTAGAAGCATCAATTCGGAACCCTGCTACACCAATGTCAATGAGTCGGTTTAGATATTCAGCAATTGTGGAGCGCACATAATCTTTCTCCAATGCAAGATCAAGAAGACCAACCAGACGACAATCTCTGACCTACAGAGGTAAAACTTTGTGATTGATCCTTGGAACATCACCTCCACCTGAGAATCCATTTAATTATTTTCATTTATTCATTAATATTAATAGATATTTCTGTAGTACTTTCTTTGTACTGGTCTCTTAGTTTACTGACATCCTAGTATAGACATGCCTTTGAAATATTTTTCATTATAAAAGTGGAGAATGTAGAAAATACAGTGGATGATTTTTTCATTGTGAAAAATTAGATTTGAGAAAATGTTTTAAATATTGATTTGAAATTATTATTTTTCACAGACTTGGAATCTTGTTTTCCTAAACAATCTAAACTAACATTTAAAATGGAGATCAGTAAGCTACATGTGGATAATAAAAAGCATAGATAGCTAATTTTTGCTAAGTACCTGATAAGCAACATTATAACTCTTAATTTCTCCATTTCCAGTTTTACATTTTCCATCATTAAAATCCCATCCAGAATATGGGACTGCTGGGAAATCCCTAGTTCCAGGGTTAAAGTAACTTCCACAAGTACTGCTCGTTCCTGGACTCACACCACTTCCAGTCATATGATTAATTACAGCATCCACATAAATGCGGACCTGAAAGAAAAATTTCTATTTCAATTTGGCTTACAGAGAGGTAGAAATTTATATTATTATTTAGAGTTTGTAGCACGTCAATGACACTCCAAAATATTTGTTATTCTATAACTTAGCATCTTAGAAGAGCAACAGTCAAGTGTAAAAGAAAGCCTTGTGAACTGAAGCGCTACATGCATTGCAGCCATTTGGTCAAATGGCTTAAGCAGTAAAGAACCTGCCTGAAATGCAAGAGATGCAGGAGACATGAGATTGATCCCTGGGTCAGAGAGGATCCCCTGGAGAAGAAAATGGTAACCCACTCCAGTATTCTTGCCTGGAAAATTCCATGGACCGAGGAGACTGGCGAGTTATAGTCCATAGGCTTGCAACGGGTCAGACATGACTGAGTAAGCACTGAGTATGCTAAATTTTCTTTTTTTTAACTATGCAAGTAGAACTTTATTTTTTTTTAATTAATTTTTATTTTTTTAGTTTGTTTTGCTTTACAATACTGTATTCGTTTTGCTACACATCGACATGGATCAGCCACGAGTGTACATGAACTCCCAATCCCGACCCCCACCTCCCCCCTTCTCCCACCCCACACCCTCTCTCTGGATTATCCCCGTGCATCAGTCCCAAGCATCCTGCATCCTGCATCAAACCTGGACTGGCGATTCGTTTCACTTATGATATCACACATGTTACACTGCCACTCTGCCAACCCATCCCACCCTCTCCCTCTCCTACAGAGTCCAAAAGGCCGTTCTATACATCTGTGTCTCTTTTGCTGAGTATGCTAAATTAAATGAACTCCAAACTACCAAAACTATGAAAAAAATGCAAAGACACTATTATTGGCAGGAGATCAGAATCAGTTGAGGCAGGAGAGATTATTGATTTTGGAAATTACATGGGTCATCCTAAAAAAAAGAAGCCAGCCTCTACTATCTCTTTAGGATCAGAAGAAATAAAATTAGGTATTGCCTTTCATTATCCTCTTTATCAAAAAGAAAATAATTATATATCATCATAAAACCTGTGGGAAGGAAGACCTGGGATTATGGGTGGAGAAACAAGTCACATGAACCTATCAGTAAATATTATAAGTAGAATTTCCTATTCAAAACTGGAAAAGTATTTCCCAGGAATGTGTACAGGAAAAAGGGTTAAAAGTTGCTATTTTGCTTTAAGCTTGTGGTCTTAAACTTTTCCTTCATCTTCTTTAGTGTACAAATGGCATATATACAAATAATTAAAAAGCTGAATATTAGGTAACAACTAAATTTTATATTTTTAAAATAAAAAATTAAAAAAATATAAAATGTATTTATAGCTAAAATATGAAGTAAAATTTCAAAATACATGAAAATCATTCTGCTTAAAAGGAACAAGAGGCAAGAGAGATAAATTATTTTTCTATATAATATGTTTAAAGAAAACTTTAATTTACTTACACCAACATTGTTACATCTAGTCACCATGTCTTTGAATTCACTTTCATTTCCTGATCTTGTACATAACTTGTAGCTAACTGGTTGGTATCTTTCCCACCAAGGTCTTGAAGGGTCAGTAATCACAACATTTTCATTGGGTGGGGAGATCTGCAAATAAAAGAAGCTTAATAAGATCAAATTATGGCTTACTTTATGTCATTGAATATTTTAGAAACTAATCAATAGTTTAAAATTACTTCTGAATCTTTGTATTTGAAACTACATTTCTTTGCAACTATTGAATATCCTGGTGAAAAAAATTATCTTAGAAATAAAACAAAGTCACTAACAATTTCATATTATTTTCCCCTCACAAAACTGTTTTACTTAGAGTACTTTAATTGTGAAGTAAAATGTTGTCCCAGCTTTCAGACACAGAGGATACTACTACTTACTCTCAGCACAGCAAAGTCTGCAACTTATACAATGAACAATACTCACCTGAACCCCTCCAAATCCTTTGGGGGCTAAGTATCGCTCACATTCAAGAGCAATATCGACCCAGCGCCACTCAAACAGATGGACAATAGATGTCCGTCCAGTTTTGGTGTGTGGGGCATACTGAGCCCAGCAGAACACAATGACTGAAAGCAACAGAAATAACTTCATTTTGCTTTGAAGTTGTCAGTGTTCTTTCCAGCAACTATCTATATTCCTGTAAGAAGCATATTTTACAAAATAAATGTTAACATGAATAGACACTTGGACCACAAACTCTTTATTCATAATCTGAAGAGAACTATTAATAATAACATATGAAGAACATCCATAAAATCTCCTAGGAATACCACCTAAATCAGCAGTCAGCAACATTTTTGGTACCAGGGTCTTGTTTCATGGAAGACAATTTTTTCCATGGCTACCCAGGGGTGGGGGATGTTACAGGTGGTAATTCGAGTGTTGGGAGCAATGGGGAGTGGCAGATGAAGCCTTGTTGGCTCATAAACTGCACACACCTCCTGCTATTAGACCCAATTCCTAATAGGCCATGGACGGTACTGGTACCGGTCCATGGCCGGGAGTTTGAAGAGTCATGATCTAAATGACCTTTTATAACAATGTTTTCCTTATTAAGAGAATATTAAAATATATATAAAGTTCATAATCATGCATTACTTAGCTAGGATTAGACCTTATTTCTGAAGTCCTTTATTATAGAAGGAAAAAACAATTTGAGTCAACTGAATTCACAGTCAGAATATTGCAAATATTTCTAATATTTCAGTTTCAAAAAACAAAACAAAACAAAAGCAGACTATTCAATTCCATTCTGGTTTTACCCTCAAGCAAAATTTTTAATCATTTAATTTTCTGCACCAAAATTTAAGAAACCACTTGGAAGATGAATGACCATGAATTGAGGAAACAGACCTTCCTCCCTCCCCTCTTTATCAAATCCTGTACTTAATGCATTGGCTGTAGCAGTAGAGTGTGGCTTTTTTCCCCCTCTTATTTCTTATAACCAAGTATCTCTTATACCTGATAAAACACTGTTAATAAATTCACATCTATTTTCCTTCTTAATATACATGAAATTCTACTAGAGAGAATATAGTACAGGTGGAAAAAAGTTAATCTAGTCATTCAACAAGCATTAACAGAGTATCTGTTTTTTTTGCTAAGAACATGGATAATATTCAAGATACAGTGATGAACGAGACAAACAGATACTGTTTTCGAGCAACTTACGTTAGAGGGGAAAAGAAAGAAAATACATGAGTAGATAATAATAATAGTAAAACAATGTAAGATGGCAATAAGAACTAGTATTACATAACAGTGTAATAAAATAGAAAATGACTTCACTATCAGTGTATTTTAGAGTAAATAGTCAGGGAAGGTACCTTTGACAAAGTGATTTTCAGGTAGAATTTGAAAGATTAGAAGAAGGCAGTTATTTTAAGATCAGAAAAAGAGTAATCTAGTTAGAAGCAAGTACAATAGTAAAAGCCCAAAGTAGGAAAAAGCTAAGAATATTCACATGACACTAAAAAGATAAAATAAAATAAATAAAAGTCAGTGCAACTAAGGCAGGTGGCAAAGTGGAAAGGAAAACAAGATGAGGTCAAGAGAAACAGGCCAGATCATGTAGGGCCCTATGGAATATAATGAAAGAGAAGGTCCCTGAGGGTCAAAAAAAGGAACCTAAAAGATTCTGATTAACTTTTAAAAATAATCGTGCTCTTCTGTGAAGAAAGTATCTTATAGGAAGACAAGAATAGAGGCAAACAGATCAGTAGGCTTTTTCAGTGGTCTAGGAAAGAAGTAAATGTTTTGGACTGGGGCAATGACAGAACACATTTCACAGGTAAAAAGACAATAGGTTTATAGATATATTAGAGCTCAAGAATAAGGGAAAGAGAAAAATTAAAGTGAGTATTTGGTGACACCACTTACTAAGATGAGGAAAAATGAAGTACTAGCTTCGTGGAGGAAATACCAAGAGCACTCTATGAATCCTAATGCTCTGCTTCAGTCCTTTCTCCAACTCACTTTGTGAATAATCTCTATGTTCAAATTAAAAATATATATATTATTTAGTTCAGGCTGCTGTAACAAGAATACCATAGACTGGATGGCTTATAATTAAACATTTATTTCTCACATTCGTGCAGTCTGGGAAACCCAAGATCAAAATATCAGAAATCCAGTGTCTGGTGAAAGCTCCCTTCCATGATCACAGATGGACATTTTCTTCTTGTATCCTTACATGGTGTAGACCGTTGAGAATTTTATACTTTTTTGCTTCTTACAAGGACACTAATTCTATCAGGGGAGCTTCACTCTCATGACTTTACCTTAACAAAATTACTTCCCAAAGGTGTCACTGCCTAATATCATACCACTGAGAGGTAGCATATCAACATCTGAATTTTGTGGTGGAGTGAAACACAAACACAGTCCCTAACACCCATCCATTGAAAAACTAAAAATCCTTTATATTTTACAAGCAACTTGATTCCTTCATGACTTTCAAGTATTTTCAAGTTCCCTTCTATCACCCTTGAATATCTAGTAATTATTCTTCCTTTCAGATGCATAAAGCATCTTTATGAAGTTTATCTTGATTGTAAGGTAGGACTATTCTCTATGATAGTTTTTTTTTTAACTTATATGATATTAATAAGTGACATTTGATTAATTCTGTAAAAATTAAGTATTTATATGGCCATCATTCTGGAACAAATTTTCTTAAGGGAGACTTCATAGTTAATGATCCTTGCAAAACACCTAGCATAATGGCTTATGTAATCAATAAATGGTTGCAACATACAGATTCTAAAATTCAGGTACTGTGTAAGACATTGGTGTAGCTTGGGTCGTGTCCACATTGATTTTTTTTTAAACAAATGAACATTATGCCAGAAATTGTATAATATAGTCTACTCTAATCATTGCAGAAACTTTGCACACATAAAGGAACTAAGGCTTAGAGAGACTGAATAAATTGTTTAGACTCACATAATAAGTTACAAAGTTGAAATTTGATAATCGTCCTAGCACAGGTCAACATTTTATGTACTACAACAAAGTTTCTCATAGAATTTTTGAGTTGTAATGTCCAATATGGTAGCCACAAGGAACACTTCACTATTAAACCCTTGAAATACGATCCCCCTCAGTCAGTCTATCCCATCAGGAAGCTTTCATAAGCCTCTTAACCTTCTCCATCAGAGGGCAGACAGACTGAAAATCAAAATCACAGAAAACTAACCAATCTAGTCACAAGGACCACAGCCTTGTCTAACTCAATGAAACTATGAGCCATGCTGTGTAGGGCCACCCAAGACAGAGAGGTCATGGTGGAGAGTTCTGACAAAATGTGGTCCACTGGAGAAGGGAATGGCAAACCACTTCAATATTCTTGCCTTGAGAACCCCGTAAACAGTATGAAAGTGCAAAGAGATAGGACACTGAAAGACGAACTCCCCAGGCAGGTAGATGCCCAATATGCTACTGGAGATCAGTGGAGATATAACTCCAGAAAGAATGAAGAGACAGAGCCAAAGCAAAAACAACACCCAGTTGTGGATGAGACTGTTGATGGAAGTAAATTCTGATGCTATAAAGAGCAATATTGCATAGGAAACTGGAATGTTAGGTTCATGAATCAAGGCAAATTGGAAGTGATCAATCAGGAGATGGTAAGAGTGAATGTCAACATTTTAGGAATCAGCAAACTAAAATGGAGTGGAATGGGTGAATTTAACTCAGATAACCTTATATCTACTATTGTGGACAAGAATCCCTTAGAAGAAATGGAGCAGCCCTCATAGCCAACAAAAGAGTCCAAAATGCAGTTACTTGATGCAGTCTCAAAAATGACAGAATGATCTCTGTTTGTTTCCAAGGAAACCATTCAATATCACTGTAATCCAAGTCTATGCCCCGACCAGTAATGATGAAGAAGCTGAATTTGAAAAGTTCTATGAGGAGCTACAAGACCTTCTAGAATTAACACCCAAAAAAAGATGTCCTTCTCATTATAGGGGACTGGAATGCAAAAGTAGGAAGTCAAGAAACACCTGGAGTAAAAGGCAAATTTGACCTTGGAGTACAGAATGAAGCTGGGCAAAGGCTAATAGTGTTTTGCCAAGAGAACCCACTGGTCATAGCAAACACACTCTTCCAACAACACAAAACAAGACTCTACACATGGACATCACCAAATGGTCAACACAGATATCAGATTGATTATATTTTTTGCAGCCAAAGATGGAGAAGCTCTATACAGTCAGCAAAAACAAGACCAGGAGCTGACTGTGGCTCAGATCATGAATTCCTTATTGCCAAATTCAGACTTAAATTGAAGAAAGTAGGGAAAACCACTCAACCATTCAGGTATGACCTCAATCAAATCCCTTATGATTATACAGTGGAAGTCAGAAATAGATTTAAGGGCCTAGATCAGCTAGACAGAGTGCCTGATGAACTGTGGACAAGGTTCATGACATTGTACAGGAGACAGGGAGCAAGACCATCTCCAAGAAAAAGAAATGAGAAAAAGCAAAGTGGATGTCTGAGGAGGCCTTACAAATAGCTGTGAAAAGAGAAGTGAAAAGCAAAGGAGAAAAGGAAAGATATACCCATTTGAATACAGAGTTCCAAAGAATAGCAAGAAGAGATAAGAAAGCCTTCTTCAGCAATCAATGCAAAGGAATAGAGGAAAACAACAGAAAGGGAAAGACCAGAGGTCTTTTCAAGAATATTACAGATACCAAGGGAACATTTCATGCAAAGATGCCTCAATAAAGGACAGAAATGGTATGGACCTAACAGAAGCAGAAGATATTAAGAAGAGGTGGCAAGAATACACAGAAGAACTGTACAAAAAAGAGCTTCACAACCCAGATAATCACCATGGTGCAATCACTCACCTAGAGCCAGACATTCTGGAATGTGAAGTCAAGTGGGCTTTAGAAAGCATCAGTGCAAACAAAGCTAGTGGAGGTGATGGAATTCCAGTTGAGCTATTTCAAATCCTGAAAGGTGATGCTGTGAAGGTGCTGCACTCAATATGCCAGAAAATTTGGAAAACTCAGCAGTGGCCATAGGACTGGAAATGGTCAGTTTTCATTCCAATCTCTAAGAAAGACAATGCCAAAGAATGCTCAAACTACCGCACAATTGCACTCATCTCACATGCTAGCAAAATAATGCTCAAATTTCTCCAAGCCTGGCTTCAGCAATATGTGAACCATGAAATTCCAGATGTTCAAGCTGGATTTAGAAAAGGCAGAAGAACCGGAGATCAAATTGCCAACATCTGCTGGATCAACGAGAAAGCAAGATAGTTTCAGGAAAAAAAAAATCTATTTCTGTTTTATTGACTATGCCAAAGCCTTTGACTGTGTGAATCAAAACAAACGTGGAAAATTCTGAAAGAGATGGGAATACCAGACCACTTGACCTGCCTCTTGAGAAATGTGTATGCAGGTCAGGTTAGAACTAGACATGGAACAACAGACTGGTTCCAAATAGGAAGAGGAGTATATCAAAGCTGTATATTGTCACCCTGCTTATTTAACATATATGCAGAGTACATCATGAGAAATGCTGGGCTGGAAGAAACACAAGCTGGAATCAAGATCACTCATAGAAGTATCAATAACCTCAGGAATGCAGATGACACCACCCTTATGGCAGAAAGTGAAGAGGAACTAAAAAGCCTCTTGATGAAAGTGAAAGAGGAGAGTGAAAAAGTTGGCTTAAAGCTCAACAATCAAAAACAATGATCATGGCATCCAGTCCCATCCCTTCATGGAAATAGATGGGGAATCAGTGGAAATAGTGG
Organism: Aepyceros melampus; assembly: GCA_006408695.1. Lineage (NCBI taxonomy): Eukaryota > Metazoa > Chordata > Mammalia > Artiodactyla > Bovidae > Aepyceros > Aepyceros melampus. Next base: position 6,953 of record SJXQ01001686.1, on the reverse strand, counting down.
CTAACATTATTTTGGGGGGGGGGCTCCAAAAACACTGCAGATGGTGACTGAAGCCATGAAATTAAAGGACGTTTACTTCTTGGAAGGAAAGTTATGATCAACCTAGACAGCATAGTAAAAAGCAGAGATCTTACTTTGCCAACAAAGCTCCATTTAGTCAAAGCTATGGTTTTTCCAGTAGTCATGTATGGATGTGAGAGTTAGACTACAAAGAAAGCTAAACACTGAAGAATTGATGCTTTTGATCTATGATCTTGGAGAAGACTCTTGAGAGTCCCCTGGACCGCAAGGAGATCCAACCAGTCCATCCTAAAGGTAATCAGCCCTGAATGTTCATTGGAAGGACTGAAGCCAAAGGTGAAACTCCAACACTTTGGCCACCTGATGCAAGGAGCTGACTCATTTGATAAGACTCTGATGGGAAAGATTGAAGGCAAGAGGAGAAGGGGACAACAGAGAATGAGAGGACTCATCACAGACTCAATGGACACGAGTTTGAGTAAACTCCAGGAGTTGGTGATGGATAGGGAGGCCTGGTGTGTTACAGTCAATAGGGTCACAAAGAATCGGACACAACTGAGTGACTGGACTGAATTGAGACAGAAACATGTTATATATGGAAAATATACTTCAGATTTTGAAGAGTTAGTATGAAAAATAATGTAAAAAATTAATTTGTATGTTGAGATACTTTGTGATACCTTGTGCTGTGCTGTGCTTAGTCTCTCAGTTGTGCCTGACTCTTCACAACCTCATGGACTATAGCCCGCCAGGCTCCTCTGTCCATGAGGATTCTCCACGCAAGAATATTGGAGTGGGTTGCCATGCCCTCCTCCTTAGGATCTTCCCAACCCGGGGATCATACCCAGGTCTCCCCTATTACAGGATTCGTTACCATCTGAGCTACCAGAAAAGCTCAATTAGGCTAGATAAAATTTATCATTAACATTAAATCCCCTAGTTTCTTTTTACCTCTTTTAATATGGCTACTAAATTTTTATATTACATATGTGGTTTTCATTATATTTCTAGTGGACAGCACTGTTGTAGCACCTTTATCATATTAAGCCTGAGAAAGGACAAGTCCATGCACAAATAAAAATAACAATAATAAAGTGAAAGACATAATCATTATTTTAAGAGACATGTGAGTAAAGTGTTCTGGGATTCGATTTATAGGAAAATCCCTTGTGACTGACAGGAATAGAGGAATGTAAAATTACCTTGCCATATCATACTTTTCATGGGGTTTTTAACACAAGAATGCTGAAGTGGTTTGCCCTAAGAATTGATGCTTTTGAACTGTGTTGTTGTAGAAGGCTCTTGAAGTCCCTTGGGTTGCAAGGAGATCAAACCACTCAATTCTGAAAAAAGTAAGTTGTGAACATTCATTGGAAGGACTGATACTGAAGCTGAAACGCCCATACTTGGACACTTGATGCAAAAAAACTGACTCATTGGAAAAGACCCTGATGCTGGGCAAGATTGAAGGCAGTAGGAGAAGGGGATGACAGAGGATGAGATGGTTGGATGACAAAACCGACTTAATGGACATGAGTTTGAGCAAGCTCCAGGAGCTGGTGGAAGGGGAGGCCTGGTATGCTGCAGTCTATGGGGTCACAAAGAGTCAGACACACTGAGCAACTGAACTGAACTGACTGAAAACTGCCCTGAATAATCAGTTTTATTTTAACAAAAAGAGATAAAGTGAAATGGTTTTTAAATAAGAAAAAAAAAGTGTATCAATTGTAGGAATTGGCAAGGAGAATAGCAAGAAATTAATATAGTTTTATAGAACACTGAATTAGAAGTGTTGGAGCAATAGGACTTAGTAAAATTTTATTGAGGGTCTTGCAAAGTCAGGGAGAAGTCAGCAGACTTTTCTGAAAATTATGCAAAGCTACAGAAGGTTTTGCTTGTTTTTAAAATGGAAAGTATCATGATTAGAGTTTCTGGAGTATAGCAGATGGATTGGCAGACAAAGATTTATGTCAATGTATAGCAAAATGAATACGTATTGTAAAGCAAAACAAACTAAAAAATAAAAATTAATTAAAAAAAAAGAAACTTATGCAGTAGTAAAACAGACTAGTGATGAAAAACCTGAACTAGGATTTTAGCAGTAAAAATAAAAATTGGAGACTATGTACCAATAAGTGCCACCCAATGAATGACATTTGCCAATATCCATATTTTTGTGGAATCTCTTCCTACATAGATTATGGAGTTGGTTTATAACTTGTTTTTTTCCAGAGGGATATCAGCAAACCAGATAATACAGTCAGAAGTTTGATTGTCATCTGCACATCTCTTGAAAATCTGAAACCATTGTGGTGTGATAACTGGGACAGAAGACCAAGTGGAGAGATTTAAGTGGCCTTAGCCTTTCCAATCATGTGAGCTGACCTACCAGCTAACTGTAGTTGAACTATTGTTCCATAGCTAAATCAGTAGAAGAACTACTTAGTCAACAAAGAGATATCTGAGACATAGTAAGTTATTATTGTTGTTTAGCAATGATGAATTGATATAAAGAGGAGAGAGGCAATAGATCTGTGTGTGTTAGTTGCTCAGTCGTGTTGACTCTTTGACTCCATGGACTATAGCCTGCTAGGCTTTTCAGACCATAGAATTTTCCAGGAAAAATACTGGAGTGGGTTGGCATTTCCTTCTCTGGGGGATCTTCTAACCCAGGGATCAAACCTGGGTCTCCCACATTGCAGGGAGATTCTTTACTGTCAGGGCCACCAGGGAAGCCCAACAATACATTTAGTAGAGGTAATTCTACAAAAATGGTAGCTAATCAAATGTAGGGGAATAGAGAAAAGGAAGAATAAAAGAGGACTCTATGATTTAAAGGTTAGTGACTCTATGATTTAAAAGTTAGTGAGTAGAACAATGACAATACTATTATTATTCACAGTGTAATCCAGAGGCAGACTTGGTTTAGGGACCCTGAAGAGTGAATATGGGATATATTGAGTTCACTGTATTAAAAAACACTAGATATGAAGAAAAAAGAGAGATTTGGCATTTTTCAACAAAGAAATGATAGTTGAAATGATGCACAAAATATTTAACAACTGATTTAGCACAGACACCAACCAATCAAAACAAATGCCATTATAACCAACTAGCATGTATGGGTCAATGCACTCTGGTGGGATTATCAGAGCTGGAGAGCTGGACTCTTGAAAGTTGACAAGATACCAATACAGATGTTGAATCCAATGTTACAGCTTTGCAGTCTATATGATGGGGCAGCTAGGAGGAAACATATAAATTTGCCTTCAAAGTAGGGAGAAGAGTTTAATTACCAAATAAATGTTTTCAATAAGAAGAAAGGAAGGAAAATTTGCACAGAGGACAAGAAACTAATTGAATATAGATGAATATTAGAAACAGAATAGTAAAGACTGAGTAGAGAGTGGATGACATAGCACTGATGGTGATAAAGAATTGAGAGAGAAGAAGAGCATAATTTGAACTTCACAATTAACTCAAGGTTTCAAATATTAAAATGTAATGGTTAAGAATGAGGCTTTAGGAGTTACATAAAATATAGTTTAAATCCTGACCTTGACATTTATCAGCTGTGTGATCTTAAAATTTATCTATAAACTAGAAAAAAGCAATATATACTGCATAGAGCTGTTATGATGATTAAATTGATTAACACATGTTAAGCTGTTATACCAGTGAATGGATTCAATAAAAGCTCAATGTATCAATATTTCATTGCTGTAGTGTTATTATTATATTGTTATTTTTACTTCTGATGCTATTCAACTGCTAGAAACTCATGCTCTCATCCCACTTTCACTATTCATCTTAAATATTGTCTTTCCATTCCACTCTTCCCAAATTCTCAAATATTTCCTACATCTCAAAGTATTTTCATATCCCCCCAGAGGAACAGATGGTGATAAGAAGAAACCAGGAATGTCTTTCACTTGTAATTTTTCCTCATTTTCTTTTCTTTTTCTTTCTTTCCAGCTCTCTCTTCTTAAAACCTCTTTAGAGGTTCTGGCAGACTACATATCAGTTTTGTAAAAACTCTCATCATTGCCTCATCAGTTATCTCTGAACTGTCCTTTAAATAACAAACATTTTTCACAAAGCATATAAAAATAAGAGAGAGGGTGTGGGGCGGGAGGGTGGAGGTGGGGGTCGGGATTGGGAGTTCATGTACACTCATGGCTAATTCATGTCAATGTGTAACAAAACGAATACAGTATTGTAAAGTAAAACAAACTAAAAAAAAAAAAAAAAAAGAATAAAGGATAACCGGCAGACACAATTTGGGGGATTTTATTAGTATCAGAGCATAGGTGGAGATATGAAAACATATAATAACTTTTACCAAGGATCAGCCATTGTCATATGTTTTCTCATGTAATCTTAATTTTCACCTAAATTAAAGAGTTATAAACTTCAGAGTAGAGACATTAAAACAGATATTTATATCTTGAAAGGTAAATACTGCAAATTCTTGATATCTTTGGCATTAATAATAAAACAGAAAAATAGGAACTTGAAATAGTTTTTATATCTACTTCTATTGTTATTATAGTCTACTTGCTCTTATAGTCTTTCTAAAGTGGTTCTACTCAGAGAAGCTATTCACAGTAATACTAGTATCAGTGCTCTGTTGCCCACACCTCATATTTTCTGGATTGTTCTAAAAAGTGGAAATTTATTTTTATTTTAAAATTCTAATGGTTACTATAATTTACCAAATGAGATGTCTTAGGAATTCCTAAAAAAATTAAATAGGATGTTTGATAATATTTTAACAAAGCAATATTCTTTAGGGAGCATTTATATTTGAAGTTTCAATAAAACATATCTAATGTTAAGAAGAAAAAATGTTCTGTTTACTTAGACTTATCTACAAGGTTTATTCTTAGGATAATAAGTCACATGTAAAGATTAGAGAAATGAAGGTGAAGACAATCAAGTTTACAAGCCATACTTATGAAATGAGAGAAACATTTTGAACCACGGCCCAGATGCATTTCAAGACAGAGTACATTTTGTGCTGCTGGATACTGAAACTTGAGTTGTCAACAAGTTTAAATAGATTGTGAACTCTGAACATATCAAAGCATATGACAGAAATCACTCATTTTGAGAAAAAAATAGAAGAGCAAACCATATGACACTCAAAACCATTTTAATAACTTACCACGTCAACTTCCCTAAGTCAGTGGTCTCCCAAATCCACAGTTCAGTCTTTCCAATTATAAAACAACAAAATCACACAGTTCTGGTTTAGTTTTAAGTTAGGGAAAAAAATCCTGAATTTAGGATTTTATAGATTTCCTATAAATAATCTTCTTTTCAAGAGGTGCTCTTAAAATCCTGCTCAAACTCTCTAAATCTAATTTGTACAAAAAGTATACTCTGAACTCCACATGACACCAGATTTGGCCACTCTCCCTCCTGCTTCCTGAGCAAACTGCTGACTTCCCTCCCCCAGCTCAGTTTGCTCCCCTGCCTTCTCTTCTAATGACACTACACCCTTTCAGTTGCTTACTTTCTATTTGTTTTCCTTTCTCATTCTCAATATCTTCTCCAAATCTCAGTCTTTTTTTCCCCTGATCCATTTATATCAATCTATGGGAGGGAGTACTTTTTGTTAAAATAAACTTTAAGACACAGATTATAATTGTGTCAAATTAGTTAATTGTAAGTAGACTGTAAACAAAATCTCTAAACTGGAAATCTAATTTTGAATCCAAGCTTTGCCATTTACTATGTGAAGCTTAGAGAAAACATTAAAATCTGTAGATTGCATTTAGGTCTTCATCTGAAAAATGAGAATACTAGTAGTGTTGATAAATATGATAAAATTTCAAAAAATTACAACTACTGATGTGCATCAAGTGTTACTATGTGCCTTTTTCATGTATTATCACTTTGACTCCTCACAGATATATAAATTCAGAATAGAATTATGATTATACTCAGTCTTTAAAGAAGGAACCTGAGACACTAAGAAATGGAGTAACGTGGTTTGTCCACGAACATATTTTAGTAAATGTTGACACTGAAATTCAAAACCAAGTGATCTATCAATAACACTGCAGTGAGTTTTTACACAATTCAGTCTTTTTAATCTCCCTCACTGGGTGGTTCTAAAAAATCAAACAAAAAATTATATGTGACAATATCTTAAAATATGGAAATTTCTGTTTAGTTAAGATTAATATGTTCAGAAGATTATAGAAGTAGTAAGAGTTATTCCAAAATTTCCTATTTTTTCCTTCATTCTAAATAAAATTAATACTTCTGTTAGCTTTTATTTCTGGTATTATACATTGCTTATAAATATTAAGTGCTCCTGCATGTGAAATATACACTCCTGTCCTATTGAATTCAGGTGTGCTCATGTGATTTGCTTTGGCAATGAAATGTAAACAGAAGTAATGTTTTACTTTGAGGCTTCTATGATTGTAAAACATGTGTCAAGATGATTTTCTGTGACAGATTATAAAGTGACTAATATGAAGAATCCTCTTGTTAATCTGAGATGAACATGAGAGATAATCTTTGTTACTGTAAGGCACTGAGAATTTTTAGTTCTTTGTTACTACAGCATAACCTATTCTTTCCTGAGTAATACAACCACTGAGTTCCCTTAAGATCTTTGATTTATAAAATATTCTTAAATGACATTTTCTTTCTCTTGCAATGTAAGAAGTCAAGGGAAGGATAAACCATAAGATCAGAGAATGTTAACATTGAGAGAGATTACTGGAAAAAACTAGTTCAGTGGTTTCTAGATTTTCAGTAATAACCAAAATTTCATATATATATATATATTTAATATAAAATCATGAAATTATAGCTTTATAAAAAACCTGCCATTAATACATTGCTCTTGTCCTACTTTTTGGTCATTTGAAAGCACTTATTTAATCATTTATTGATGTAGAAAATAAGACCTA
>SJXQ01001685.1:0-12347 GCA_006408695.1 Aepyceros melampus | reverse complement strand
CAGTACTTTGGCCAACTTATGCAAAGAGTTGACTCATTGGAAAAGACCTGATGCTGGGAGGGATTGGGGGCAGGAGGAGAAAGGGACGACCGAGGAGGAGATGGCTGGATGGCATCATGGACTCAATGGACGTGAGTCTGAGTGAACTCTGGGAGTTGGTGATGGACAGGGAGGCCTGGCTTACCGCGATTCATGGGGTCGCAAAGAGTAGGACACGACTGAGCGACTGAACTGAACTGAACCATATTTCTCTGTCCAAGAAATTCTTGAGGCCAGAATACCTGAGTAGGTAGCCATTCCCTTCTCCAGTTGTTCTTTCTTACCCAAGGATCAAACCCAGATCTCTCTGTGTTGAAGTCAGATTTTTACTCTCTGAGCCACTATGGATACCATTATAGTTGTTTTCTCTACGCACACTCAGGCACTTTCATCTTGTCTAACTCTTTGTGACTCTATGGACACTAACCCCACCCCCAGGCTCCTCCTTCTATGAGATTCTCTGGGAACGAATACCAGAGTGGGTTCCATGCCCTTTTTCTGGAAATCTTACTCACCCAATGATATGAACCCGCATCTCCTGTGTCTGCTGCATTTCAGGAAAAATCTTTATCTCCTAAGCTTCTTGGGAAGCTTATATAGAAGATGTGCTTGTGTGTTCCAGAGTGCAAGCTCAGTAATTTCAGCTGCCTGTTCAAAGCATTGTTTCAGAGTGCCCCAATACATGCTATGGAACACAACTCAGTAGTGCTGGGAAGTATGTTCCTGAGTGCAAGCTTAGAAGTTTTGGCATGCAGACTTCAGACTGTAGTCTCATTACTGGCAGAATATTTGCTCAGGGTTGCAAGTTCTGTAGTTGCCAATGGTGCAATAGGACATTAAATTAGTAATAGTAGGATGCAAGTGTGCATGTTTAATAGTTGTAGGCTCTAAAAAGAGGGATCAGTAGTGGTAGCTAACGAGCCCCATAGTGTAAATCAGTGCCTTACACTAGAGTGTAGTGGAATACCTCCTCTAGAATGCTGGCTTAAATGGGGCAGAACCTATGCTCCAGATGAAAAACTTAGTAATTCTGGCAAGTATCCTCAATCACAAGGGAACTTAGTGGTGGGACACCTGTTCTAGGGTTCAGATCAATAGTTACAGCATGCCTGATCTAGAGTATGACCTCAAAAATAATGTGTCCTCTAGAACTCAGGGTAAGTAGTGGCAAGCTGCATGCTCCAGAGTGAAAGCTGACTAGTTGTGGCACCTAGCCTTTAGAGCACATACTCTTGCCTGGAAAATCCCATGGATGGAGGAGCCTGGTAGGCTGCAGTCTATGGGGTCGCTAAGAGTCAGGGACGACTGAGCGACTTCACTTACACTTTTCACTTTCATGCATTGGAGAAGGAAATGGCAACCCACTCCAGCGTTCTTGCCTGGAGAATCCCAGAGACAGTGGGCCCCTGTCTATGGGGTCGCACAGAGTCAGACACTCAGCAGCAGCAGCATGGTAGGGTACTTGCTACCAGGTTCAAGCTCAGAAGGGAGGCACACCTACTCTAGATCAAGTGCTCAACATTTATAGGATGCCTGAGCTAGATCATTGGCTCAGTAGTTACAAGACATGTATTACATAGTGGAAGTTCAGGAGTTGTGGCACCACAGCTCTAGAGTTTGGACTCAGAATTGGCAAGACATGTATTTTACAGTACGTGTTCAGAAGCTGAAGTACTTAAACTCTAAAATATTGGCTTACTAGTGTAGGGATGATTGCTTCAAAGTGAAATTTCAACAGTTATGGCAGGCCAGCTCTAGCAATAGGGCTGAGTAGTGGCAATATTCATGTTCTAGAACTCAGGTTCAGGAGTTTTGGAATGTTTGTTCCCAAGTGCAATATCAATATTTGCTGCATAAATGCCCTACATCATGGGATGACTAATGGTGGGACTTGTGCTCCAGAGTACAAGATCACCAGTTGCAATATGTGATCTCTTGAGTGGCTTCTCAGAAGGGCTATGGTTCACACTGTAGAATACAAGCTCAGTAGTGTCAGAATGCACACTTCCAAATTCAAGCTCAAATATTGTGCTCTCCAGTTCCAGCGTCCAAACCTATTGCAGCAAGTGTGCTTAGATGAAGCATTCAGTCATTGCAGGATGATTATTGTGAAACTGGGCTCAGTAGTGCTGGAATACTTGTCAGTGAGTGCAAGCTCTACTCTTGTGGGATGACAAGAGCTCTGCTCTTGAGAATGACATCCAGTAGGTCCTTGATTTGTGCTATAAAGTACAACTCAGTAGTAGCCAGAAGCATGCTCCTGAGTGTAAACTTAATTCTAGATGTAGGCACCAGTGTGAGTTCCTTTGTGGCAAGAATATACTCTAGAGTGCAAGTACAGGAGCTGCCAGTGGCTGCACCAAAACATGGGTCAGTAGTGACAAGACAAGAGTTCCAGAGTGCACACTCATTAGTTATGGCAGACATGAAATGCAGGTACAGTAGTGGGCTTCGCAGGCATTATATTGCAATCAGTAGTTATGAAATGCTCTAGAACATGGACTCTATAGTGCTGGAATGAATACACAGTGAAAACTTAGCAGTTTCAGGGAAAATGAAAGTAAAAGTCACTCAGTCGTGTCCAACTCTTTGAGACATCATGGCCTATACAGCCCATGGAATTCTCCATGCCGGAATACTGGAGTGGGTAGCTTTCCCTTCTCCAGGGGATTTTCCCTATACAGTTTTCGAACCCAGGTCTCACACACTGCAGGCATACTCTTTACCAGCTGAGCCACAAGGGAAGCCCAACAATATTCCATTGGGCAGCCTATTCTTTCTCCACCAGATCTTCCCAACTCAGGAATCAAAGGAGGGTCTTTTGCATTGCAAGTGGATTCTTTACGAATTGAGTTGCAGGAAGTGTCCTCTACATACTGGGCATGCAATGGTGGGATTTGTGCTCCCAAGTTCAAGAGCAGTAGTTATGACACATGTGCTCTGAAGTGTGGCCTCAATAGTGGCAGGATATATGCTATGGAACTCAAGGTCAGTGTGGCAAGAAGTGTGCTGCAGGGTGAAGTCTCATTGTTTGTGGAACTCTGGCTCTCTAGACCATGCTCAGTAGTGATGGGACATGTGCTCCAAAGTCAAGATAGTAGTTATAGCATGTATGCGCTGGAGTGTACGCTGCTTGTTTCAGAACACATACCCCAAAGATCCGTATCAGTAGTTTGTTCCTCATGCCCTTGTGTATTGGATCAGTGATTGAGATGCACGTTCCAAAGTGCAAGAGGGTATTTGCAGCTCTTGTTTTCTAGAGGGAGAGCTCAGTAGTGGTAATCCACATGTTCCAAACTGTTAAGTCACTATTTGTAGTATATCTGCTCTTAAGTGTGAGGTCAGTAGTGGCATGATGCCTACTCTAGAACACAAGCTCAGAAATTGTGCCATGTTTACATCATAGCGCAGGCTCAGTAGTGTAGTTATGCATTTTTCAGAGTGCGATTTAAGTTTTTCTGGTGTATCTGTTCTGAAGCACCATCTCACTTAGTGGTAGGGCACATCCTCCTGGGTCCAAGCTCGGTAGTAGAAGTATAATTGCACTAGGGCATGGTATCAGTATTGACTCCACTGAAGCTTCAAGCACAATCTCTATAGTTGCACATTGCAGCTGTAGTGTGTGGAGTCAGTAGCGGCATGATGCCTGCTCCAGAGTTCAAATTCAAATTTGCAGTCCAAGTACTCCATAGCATGGGGGCAATATTGCAGTCACATACATTCCAGAGTAAGAGTTTAGTAGTAAGTGTTATTCATGTTATAGGGTGTGGTCCTGGCAGTGAATGTATGTGTGCTCCATAGTGCTGCTCAGTATTTGTGGAAACCTGCTCTAGTGTGCAGGGTCAGTATTTGCTGGAGACTTGCTCAGGAAGGCAAGATCCTCATCTCTGACATGTGCCCTAAAGTGCAAATTCATTAGTTGCAATAGCTGGACAATAGGATGCAGGCTCAAAAGTGGTTGGAGGCAGGCTCTATGTGCAAGTTATGTAGCTATAGCACTCCTGTTCTAGAGCACAAGTTCAAGTCTAGGAATGTGTACTCCAGGGTGTAAATTTAGTAACTGTGGCAGAAGTGTAACAATCACATGCTAGTAGCAGCAGGATGTATGCTCCAGGTGCAATTGCACTAGTTAGGGCACTCATGCTCAGAGCCAGCTCAGTAGTCGTGGGACACTTTGTAAGGAGACACCCAATTGTCTGACTCTTTGCTACACTATGGAAGGTAACCCACCACGCTCCTCTGTCCATGGAATTTTCAAGGCAAGGATACTGGAGTCAGTAGCCTTTCCTTTCTCCAGGTATTAGTTCTGACCTAGAGATTGAACCAAGGTCTCTTGCACTGCAAACAGATTCTTTATTTCCAGAACAACCAGAGAAGTCCAAAGACATTTTAGTTTTTTGTTGCGTGTGTGTTCAATTACTTTAGTCATGTCTGACTCATTGTGATTCTATGAACTGTATAGTCATCCAGCCTCCTTTATCCATGAGATTCTGCAGGAAAGAATACTGAAATATGTTTCCATGCTATTTTTCAGTGTAGAAGATGGACTCAGTAATGGAGGGACATATACTCTAGAGTGCAAGCTCAGTAGTTGTGGCATATCTGCTTGAGCAAACAGCCCTAGAGTACAGCAGTGGGTGCTATGGAACACAAGCTCAATCGTGTTAGGAAGTATGATCCTGAGTTTAGGCTTTGAAGTTCAGCATGTGGGCTCCAGATTGTGGGCTCATTACTGGTAGGATTTTGCTCAAGACTGCAAGCTCAATTCTTGCGAATGGATACATTAGAACATGGATCAGTTTAGTAGGACAGGAGCTCCAGAGTCCATGGTCATTATTTGTGGCATATGTTCTCTAGAATGTGGGCTTGGTGTGGCAGCTTTGAGCCTCATAGTTAAGTCACTCTGGCATGACTCCTGTAGAGTATAGACTCAAAAGTGGTAGAAACCATTCTCCCAAGTGCCAGTTGAGTACTTGTAGCAGGCATCCTTTAGTGGAGGTCACTTAGTGGTGGATGGTGGTGCCAGAGTTCCAGACCAGTAGTTACAACATGCTTGGTCTAGAATATGGCCCTAATAGTGATGAGATGCATCCTCAAGAACTTGGGCTCAGTAGAGGCAAGATGCATGCTCGAGTGAAAGTCCACAGGTTGTGGCACCTGAGCATTACAGCACATTATTCTCACCACCACTATAGTGTGTTCTTAATAGTTGTAGCTTGTGCTTTGGAAAATGAACTCAATGGTAGAGAAAGAAGGCTGTAGAATGTGTGCTCCTGGTGTTCTCCAGAACAGACTCTCATTAGTTGTGGCACAGTCACTATAGAGTATAGATTTATTCATAGCACCAAGTGCACTAGAATGAAAGATTAGCATGTGTACGCCTGCCCTAGAGTGTGATTCAATTGAGTCAGAAAGCGTTCTCTAGGGTGTAAGTTTAATAACTGCAACAAGTGTGCTGTATTTTTAACTCTAGTAGTGGCAGGACACATGCCCCAAAGTGCAAACTCATTAATTTTAGCCCATGTGTTCTATAGTGCAGGCCCACATGGTAGCTTGAAAACTCTAAAATGCAGGTTAATTTGTGGAAAGGAGCTTGTTCCTGCATGAAAACTTATTACTTGTGCATGCCTTCTCAAGGGAGCAGGCTCTGTCAGGACACATGGTGCAGTTAACCAACTCAGTACTTTTGTCACAGGTGTTCTAGAATGTGGCCTGACTCTAGAGGTAAGATGTATGCTCCACAGTGCTCAGTTCAGGGGCCATTCCTGCTCTAGAGTGAGGCCTTTTAGTGGGGAATGTGTACTATAGATTGAGGAATCAGTGGTGATTGACATGTGCTTCAGGATGCAGTGGAAGTCATTGGGCCACACGAGCTCTGGAGTGCAGTCTCAGCAGTGGTGAGATGCATGCCTGAGAGTGCAGGCTTAGAAATGAAGGCATGCCAGTTCTACAGCTGAGGATGAGTCACTGTGTCATGAGTACACTAGAGATTTACCTCAGCAGTGGCAAGAAATGTATTCCACAGTGCAAGCTCAGTAGTTGGAGCAGGTATAACTTAGAACTTTGGCTCAGGATCTCCTGAGTGCAAACTTAGAATATGCAGTGTGCAAGTTCCATAGTATGGATACAGTATTACAGTTACTCAGGCAAAGCAAAAGTTCAGGAGGCCTACTCTGAGTTTGATATGAATAATGAAGGATGCATGTTCTTGACTGTGCTCAGAATTTGCAGACCAAATGCACTAGAGCATGGGCACAGTAACTGCAGAACGTATGCTCTTAAGTTCAAGTTCAGTAGTTGTGGCACATTTATTTTAGTAAATATCCCAGTAGAAGGAAGATACATGTTTAATGAAACAGCTTATTAGTCTCCTGAATGTCCCCTGGAGGGCAAGCTCAGTAGTTGTGGCACACATACTCTGGAGTATCAGAACTCAGCTGTGGCAGGAGGCAAAGTCTATAGTACAATTTCAATTTCAATAGCTCTGCCATGACTGCTGGAGAGGGCTGACCACAAACTCGAGTCCAAGCTTAGCAGCAATATGTGTGCTTTCTATTATATGGTGTAGTGGCAGAGTCTGTGCTCTAGAATGTATTCTGAGTAGTGGCATGTATGCTCTAGAGCCCAAGGTCAGTAGCAGTGGGATGTTTATACAGAGTAAAAAGTCTCTTTTTACTTTGGCTCACAGAGGCAATTAGCAGCTCCAGATTTCATGCTCAGTTATTTTGACATGCCTGCTCTAGAACAGATATTCTATAATGACAAACTTGTCTTCTAGAACCCAGACTCAGGCAATGCTGGGAAAAATGCTCCAGAGGGATCAGTACTTGTGGCAAGCATGCTCCAGAGTATGGCAAATGTAGTGTTGGGAAGAGTACTCTATCTGCAGTCTCTATTTGTGGCAAGGGTCTGCTGTAGAATGTAGTAGTAGCAAGACACCTGCTGCAGATTATAAGCTCAGTTCCTGAAGCATGTATGCTCTAGAAAACAAATTCAGTAGTCACAAGACTTGTGCTCCAGAGTGCAAACTGAATAGTTGCACACAACTGAGCTGAAACACGTTAGTAATTTCATATTTTATGAACTCATGCTTCAGAGTACAAGCTCAGCACATTGTATGACTACTATAGAGGGGGATCAGTAGTGCCAGATGAGACCTCCAGAGTCAAGCATGGTAGTTGTGGCATACATCCTCTGGATCACAGGCTCATTGGTGACAGATGGGTGTTGCAGACTCAAGCTCAGAATTTGCAGTGTGGATGCTCTATAGCACAGTCTCAGTATTTTGAAGATGTGTTTTAAATTACTAGTTTCTTTGCAGTGGTACATGTGCTGAAAATTGCAGGCCTACAAGGAGGGGTTGCATCCTCGATAACATGGGCTCTTTGTTCAAAAGGCACTTGCTCCTGAGTGCAAAATGAAGATTTGGGCATGCTTGCTGTAGAGAAAAGACTCTGATACCTTGTAGAGTCTCCATACTCCAGTTTACAAACTGACCAGTTGTGGAATATGTGCTCTAGAATGTGGCCTGAGAAGTGTCCAGTGTGATGTGTGCTCCACACTGCACACTCAGTTCATGGGATATTCCTCGTCTAGACTGTGGGCTTTTAGTGGCAGGATGTATGCTCTAAAATAATGGGTCAGTAGTTTTGGAACCTACTTCAGAGTGCAAAAGAGCTGGGCCACACGAACTCTGAAGGGCAATCTCAGTACTGACAAGACACATTCCTAAAGTGTAAGCTCCATAGTGGCAGAATGTGTACTCTAGAACAAAGAATGAGTAGTTGTGGCTTTTCTCCACTAAAGCCTGAGCTCAGTGTGACAAGACATGAATTCCACAGTTTAAGCTCAGCATTTAAACAGGTGTACATTTAAACATTGGCTCAGGAGTCATAGGATGCTTTCTCCAGAGTCCCAGTTAGTAACCGGGCATGCTGTCTCTAAAATAGAGACTTAGTAATGGCAAGGTGCAAGTTCTAGAAGAGGGGCTCAGTACTGCCAAAGCCTTTGCTCCAGATTCCAAACAATTTTAGCGTGGTTGCTTAGAGGTTGGATCCATTAGTTGCAGGTTGCATACTATACAAGGTGCACTCAGTTAATTCTGGGACACTTTACAGAGTTAAAGTCTGTAGTTGTGGGATTCCAACTCAAAAGCAAGGTCCAGGAGTTCCTCAATACATGTTATGGAACACAACTTAGTAGTGTCTGGAAGCAAATGCTCCTCAGTGAGAATTTCTTATTTTGGTATGTAGGCTCAAGAGTGTTGACTCATTAATAAAAGGGAAGTGTTCGAGTGCAGATACAGTAGTTGCCAATGTCTACTTTGGAACAGAGGTCAGTGTAGGAGTAAAGGAGCTCTAGAGTGCATACTCATTAGCTGTGGCAGGCTTGGTAGTGGCTGTGGGCAAGCATTATATTAAAACATCAATATTTAGGAACTATCTGCCAAGACTGTGGGCTTAATAACGATGGAAGGTATTCTCTAGAACAAGCTTGCTGCTGCTGCTAAGTCGTTTCAGTCGTGTCCAACTCTGTGTGACCCCGTAGATGACAGCCCACCAGGCACCCCCGTCCCTGGGATTCCCCAGGCAAGAACACTAGAGTGGGTTGCCATTTCCTTCTCCAAAGCATGAAAGTGAAAGTGAAGTCGCTCAGTTGTGTTCAATTCTTCGCGACTCCATGGACTGTAGCCTACCAGGCTCCTCCATCCATGGGATTTTCCAGGCAAGAGTACTGGAGTGGGTTGCCATTTAGGTGCAAATGTCCTCTACATGGTGGGCATACAGTGGTTGGAAGTGTGCTGCTTCAGTCGTGTCCAACTCTGTGTGACCCCGTAGATGACAGCCCACCAGGCACCCCCGTCCCTGGGATTCCCCAGGCAAGAACACTAGAGTGGGTTGCCATTTCCTTCTCCAAAGCATGAAAGTGAAAGTGAAGTCGCTCAGTTGTGTTCAATTCTTCGCGACTCCATGGACTGTAGCCTACCAGGCTCCTCCATCCATGGGATTTTCCAGGCAAGAGTACTGGAGTGGGTTGCCATTTAGGTGCAAATGTCCTCTACATGGTGGGCATACAGTGGTTGGAAGTGTGCTGCTGAGTCCAAGATCAGTAGTTATGGTACACATGCTTGGGAGTGTGGACTCAATAGTGGCAGTAAGCATGCAATAGATCTCCAGCTCTATATGGCAAGATATGTGCTCCTGAGTGCAAGCTCACTAGCTGTGGAACTGGACTTTTAAGCCCAGGCTCAATAATGGTGGCACAAGTGCTCCAGAGTTCAGAATCAATAGTTATTGCATACTTGCTCTGAGTAAAGCCTCAGATGTATCAGGGCACAGGCTCCAAAGACCTATCTCAATAGTTGTGGATTACATACCCTGGAGTGAAAAATCAGTGTTTCTGGGATGCATGGGCCAGAGTACAAGTTAGTAGATACTGCACTAGTGCTCTAGAGACATACCCCATTGGAGAGAGTGAGCCACATGTTCCAGACTGTAAAAATCAGTAGTAGCAGTAACACCTACCTAGATTGTGGGGTTGGAAGTACCATGAGGTCTACTGCAGAGTCAAAGCTCAGAGACTATACCATATGTACTCAACAGCACAAGTTCAGTGACTCAGTATTTCTGGCACACCTATTTTAGAGCACAATCGCAGTGGTAACGTGGCACATCCTCCTGCTCAAGCACAGTACCTGTGGCACACCTACATTAAAAAATTCACGAAGTAGTATTGAGATCCGTATTCAAGGATGCTGGTTTTAGTAGTCTCAAGGCCTGTGCAAAATGAGGCAAGCACAGGAGCTGAAACATATATGCTCTAGAATTGTATGATAGGAGGCAATTTCTATAGTACCAGTTCAGTAGTTCTACCATGCTTTGTGTAGAAGGCAGGTCACAGGCTCCAGTTCAGTTCAGTCACTCAGTCATGTCCGACTTTTTGCGACCCCATGAATCACAGCACACCAGGCCTCTCTGTCCATCACCAGCTCCCAGAGTTCGCTCAGACTCACGTCCATCGAGTCAGTGATGCCATCCAGCCATCTCATCTTCTGCCCTCCCCTTTCCTCCTACTCAAATCCCTCCCAGCATCACAGTCTTTTCCAATGAGTCAACTCTTCGCATGAGGTGGCCAAAGTACTGCACTTTCAACTTTAACATCATTCCTTCCAAAGAATACCCAGGGCTGATCTCCTTCAGAATAGACTGGTGAGATCTCCTTGCAGTCCAAGGGACTCTCAAGAGTCTTCTCCAACACCACAGTTCAAAAGCATCAATTCACCGTTCAGCCTTCTTCACAGTCCAACTCTCACATCCATACATGACCACTGGAAAAACCATAGCCTTGACTAGATGGACCTTAGTCGGCAAAGTAATGTCTCTGCTTTTGAATATGCTGTCTAGGTTGGTCATAACTTGAGTCTTCTCCAACACCACAGTTCAAAAGCATCAATTCTTCTGCGCTCAGCCTTCTTCACAGTCCAACTCTCACATCCATACATGACCACGGGAAAAACCATAGCCTTGACTAGATGGACCTTAGTCGGCAAAGTAATGTCTCTGCTTTTGAATATGCTGTCTAGGTTGGTCATAACTTTTCTTCCAAGGACTAAGCGTCTTTTAATTTCATGGCTACAGTCACCATCTGCAGTGATTTTGGAGCCCCAAAAATAAAGTCTGATACTGTTTCCACTGATTCCTCATCGATTTCCCATGAAGTGATGGGACCAGATGCTATGATCTTCGTTTTCTGAATGTTGAGCTTTAAGCCAACTTTTGCACTCTCTTCTTTCCCTTTCATCAAGAGACTTTTTAGTTCCTCTTCACTTTCTGCCATAAGGGTGGTGTCATCTGCATATCTGAGGTTATTGATATTTCTCCTGGCAATCTTGATTCCAGCTTGTGTTTCTTCCAATCCAGCATTTCTCATGATGTACTTTGCATAGAAGTTAAATAAGCAGGGTGACAATATACAGCCTTGATGTACTTCTTTTCCTATTTGGAACCAGTCTGTTGTTCCATGTCCAGTTCTAACTGTTGCTTCCTGGCCTGCACACAGATTTCTCAAGAGGCAGGTCAGGTGGTCTGGTTTTCCCATCTCTTTCAGAATTTTCCACAGTATATTGTGATCCACACAGTCAAAGGCTTTGGCATAGTCAATAAAGCAGAAATAGATGTTTTTCTGGAACTCTCTTGCTTTTTCCACGATCCAGTGGATGTTGGCATTTTGATCTCTGGTTCCTCTGCACTTTCTGAAACCAGCTTGAACATCAGGAAGTTCACAATTCACGTGTTGCTGAAGCCTGGCTTGGAGAATTTTGAGCATTACTTTACTAACATGTGCTGCTGCTGCTGCTGCTAAGTTGCTTCAGTCATGTCCGATTCTGTGCAACACAAGGTGGCAGCCCACCAGGCTCCCCCATTCCTGGGATTCTCCAGGCAAGAACACTGGAGTAGCTTGTCATTTCCTTCTCCAATGCATGAAAGTGAAAGTGAATTCGCTCAGTCGTGTCCAACTCTTATCGATCCCATGGACTGCAGCCTACCAGGCTCCTCAGTCCATGGGATTTTCCAGGCAAGAGTACTGGAGTGAGGTGCCATTGAGATGAGTGCAGTTGTGCAGTAGTTTGAGCATTCTTTGGCATTGCCTGTCTTTGGGATTGGAAGGAAAAGTGAACTTTTCCAGTCCTGTGGCCAGTGCTGGGTTTTCCAAATTTGCTGGCATATTGAGTGCAGCACTTTCACAGCATCATCTTTCAGGATTTGAAATAGCTCAATAGGAATTCCATCACCTCCACTAGCTTTGTTAGTAGTGATGCTTTCTAAGGCCCACCTGACTTCACATTCCAGGATGTCTGGCTCTAGATGAGTGATCACACCATCGTGATTATCCAGGTTGTGAAGATCCTTTTTGTATAGTTCTGTGTATTCTTGCCATTTCTTAATATCTTCTGCTTCTGTTAGGTCCAGACCATTTCTGTCCTTTATCAAGCCCATCTTTGCATGAAATGTTCCCTTGGTATCTCTAATTTTCTTGAAGAGATCTCTAGCCTTTACCATTCTGTTCTTTTCCTCTACTTTGCATTGATCACAGAAGAAGGCTTTCTTAACTCTTCTTGCTATTCTTTGGAACTCTGCATTCAGATGCTTATATCTTTCCTTTTCTCTTTGCTTTTTGCCTCTCTTCTTTTCACAGCTATTTGTAAGGCCTCCCCCGACAGCCACTTTGCTTTTTTGCATTTCTTTTCTTGGGGATGGTCTTGATCCCTGACTCCATCAGATCTAGGCCCTTAAATCTATTTCTCACTT
>SJXQ01001684.1:556500-590862 GCA_006408695.1 Aepyceros melampus | reverse complement strand
CATTCTTTGGCATTGCCTTTCTTTGGGATTGGAATAAAAACTGACATTTTCCAGTCCTGTGGCCACTGTTGAGTTTTCCAAATGGGACCCTTATAATGTGAATGTTAGTATTGAGTGATGTTACCCCAAAAGCCTTTTAAACTATCCTCATTAAAAAAAAAATAGTTTCTTTTCTTTTTACTGTTCAGTTTGAGTGATTTCTTCTACTCTGTCTTTTAGCTCATTGATCCGTTTCTATCTTCTAATCTACTGTTGCTTCCTTCCAGAGTATTTTTTTAATTTTAGTTATTGTGTTCTTTAGCACTGTTTGGTTCTTCTTTATAAGTTTCAGCTCTTTGGGAACTTCTCACTGTGTTTATTCTTCTCCTGGGTTTGATGAGCATCTTTATACTCATTACCTTGAACTCTTTACTAGGTAGATTGCTTATCATCAATTTGTTTAGTTCTTTTTCTGAAGTTATGTCTTATTTTGTCGTTAGGAACATTTTCCTCTATCACCTCATTTTGTCAAATTTTCTGATTTTGTCTTTATTTCCAAGTATTAGGAAAGACATTACATTTCCCTATTTGGAGATGTGACCTTATGTGGGGCCAATAGCACATTTCGTATGGGGCCCATATCGTATGGGGCCCAATAGCACATTTCTCTCTGTTCACCAGAGCTGTATGCTCTGGGGGTGCCCACTATGTGGGCTGAATGAGCCTGTCTGTTTTGGTAGGGCTGACTACTTTGAGTGCACTGGTAGGTGTGGCTAGCTCCTAGCCCAGTTGGTTGACAGGCCCTGCTGACCGCAGAGGCTGACAGTTGGTATGGATGATCTGGATCCTCATGCAGCCAGCGTGGTGCCTACCAATCCTGATGCCAACCCACTGATGGGCAGCACTGCCTTCTGAGCCCTCTTGTGGGTGGACCTGGTTCCCAGTACCAAAAGAGTAGAGGGCAGACTCCAAAATGGTGCTTGCCAGTATCTGTGTCCTCATGGTTGAATAAGTAAGTAAGTAAAGTCACATGGTTGAATAAAACCCCAAAATGACTGTAACCAGTGTCTATGTCACCAGGTTAAGTCCCAGTTGCCTCCTGCCTTTCGGGGAGCTTCTCCAAGATCAGCAAGTAGGTTTGACAAAGTGAAAGTGAGGTCACTCAGTCATGTCTGACTCTTTGTGACCCCATGGACTGTAGCCCACCAGGCTTCTCCATCCATGGGATTCTCCAGGCAAGAATACTAGAGTGGGTTGCCATTTCCTTCTCCAGGGGATCTTCTGAATCCAGGGATCGAACCCAGGTCTCCCACATTGCAGGCAGACGCTTTAACCTCTGAGCTATCAGGGAAGCCCAGGCTCCTTTCAAATGACTATTCCTATCCTGGGCCTTAGAGCACAGGAGATGTTTTGTGTGTGTGTGTGTGTGTGTGTGTGTGCCCTTTAAGAGAGAAGTCTCTGTTTCCTATAGTCCTTTGCTGCTGCTTCTGCTGCTAAGTCGCTTCAGTCGTGTCTGACTCTGTGTGACCCCATAGATGGCAGCCCACCAGGCTCCCCCATCCCTGGGATTCTCCAGGAAAGAACACGAGTGGGTTCTACAGTCCTTCAGCCCTCTTAAAAAGTAAACCCAGCTGGCCTTCAAAGACAAATGTTCTCTGGGCTCCTCTTCCCAGTGCAGAACCCTGATATGGGGCTCTGATATGGGGCTCAGAACCCTCACTTTTGGGGGAGAACCTCTGTAATTGTAATAATCCTCCCATGTGTGAGTGGCCTACCCAGGGATGTGGTCTTATCTCTACCATGTCTCCAACTCCCCTACACATCTTGTTGTGGTTCCTTCTTTACATCTTCAGTTGTAGAAGATTTTTCCTGCTTATCTGTAGATCTTCCTTTTCAATAGTTGTTCTGTAAATAGTTGTAATTTCTGTGATCCCATGGGAGGAGGTGATATCAAGGTCTTTCTTCTCTACTATCTTGGCGACTATCAGAGTGAGGCATTTAAATCTCATACATACACAGTGAGAAGCCTTGGAGGTCTTTGAGGTGGGGATTGACCTAAAATGATTATGTATTAAAATACCCATGTAAATGCATTATAAATATAGTATAGGGGTCAAGATAGAAAATAGAGAGGCCAATTAAGTGTGATTCAGCAAACCTATATTTGATAATTTATCATATGGCTATAGTTGCAGATATGAAAATACTATGTATAAGGTTGTTGCAGTATTGTTTGAGAAAGCAAAAGACTGGTAGCAACCCTGTTTTCAAAGGCTAGGTCACTGGTTAAATAAGTTCTGTTGTAGAATACTAAGCAACTTGATAAAGAAAGAGGACTCTCTCTTTTATTTAGGTAAAGAGTCTGTAAAGTGGAAAGAAAGTGAAATCGCTCAGTCATATCCGACTCTTTGTGACCCCATGGACAGTAGCCTACCAGTCTGTAAAGACACCTCAAAAAACTCTAAAAATCTCTTACCTATGATACATAGTATGTAAATGGGCCAGTGAAACACAGTAGTGTACATATTTTTATATGTTTTGATTTTTTAGCAAATCTAAGGAGATCAGCCCTGGGTGTTCTTTGGAAGGACTGATGCTAAAGCTGAAACTCCAGTACTTTGGCCACCACATGCGAAGAGTTGACTCATTGGAAAAAACTCTGATGCTAGGAGGGATTTGGGGTAGGAGCAGAAGGGGACGACAGAGGATGAGATGGCTGGATGGCATCACCGACTTGATGGACGTGAGTCTGAGTGAACTCCGGGAGTTGGTGATGGACAGGGAGGCCTGGCGTGCTGCAATTCATGGGATCGCAAAGAGTCAGACATGATTGAGTGACTGAACTGAACTGATTATTTATTTAAACAAAGTTAAAATAGAAGATGGGCTTTCTTGGGAATTTGGGAAAGAGATAATAGAGATATTAGAACAGTGGCTTTTTAGGTGGAGGGAAGTTGATAGAATTAGGATGTGTTTTACAGCCCAAGTCTATAGAATTTGACTGTGAGGATTAGTTGTGAGGGCTAATCTAAGATTATTACTAGTATTTTAGCTTGAGAAACTGAGTGACTGTGATAATTCTTGGATGGAGAAGGATGGTGTAAGAGGTAGTTTGGGGGGAAAACACAGAAGTCTTTTAAAATCCTCTTAAGTTTGAGATGATAAAGATGTTCAGGTAGAGATCAGATAGACAATTGAATGTAGGAGTCTGGAGATCAAGGTAGACATTGGACCTAGAGACGTAAATTTGAAAGTCATCAACATATAGATGGTTTTTAAAGTCATGGGATTTGATGAGATTAGTCATTGGCAGAGGGGTGTAGTGCAGAAATGAAGGCTTCCCAGGACAGAGCCCTGTAATGCTTAATATTTTAAGTTGAGAGGACAAGGGAGATTCAGAAAAAGAGATGAAGAATCTAGGCTGTAGAATTAGGAGGGAGACTAGGATTTTTGATGACATGTAATCAAGAGGCAAAAATTATGTATTTTGAGAAGGAAATGATTATCTATGCCAACTGTTGCTGGGAGAGAAAACAAGAACTCAGAGAAATGACTATAGGTTTTGTCAATGTGATGACAGTTGTATATTTAGAATAGGACCACAGTCTGAATAAGTGGTCTAAAGAAAGATGGGAGGTAAAGAGGTAGAAATAGTAACTCAAAATTGTTCCTTCATGAATTTTGAAAGGAAGAAAGGAATAAGGAAATGTTCAGAGGTCAAGAGCTTTCCTTTTTTGTAAGATGGGAAATGCTGGGACATGTTTGTGTGCCAATGGGAATGGTGAAATAAAAAGAGAAAACTGATGCTGAGGAGGGGGATTACTGATTATTTCAGAATCCAAGATAGGACAAGTCTTTGAGAAGATAAGAGAAGATGGGAGCCAGAGGCAAGTGGAGGGGTTGATTTTTGAAGGAGGTCACTCTTCCTCCATTGTCATTGTGTCTATCACTGGAAGGTCAGGGTAATGGGGTTGTTATTGCCTCAGTTTTCCTCATCTGAAAGATAGTGTATATATGGTACATACTTCATGAGATAAAATAAAGAACAATGCCTAAAAAGTAGCATGCTGTCGGCCAATATTAGCCATTTTTATTATCATATTTATTCTTGTGTTTCAGTGTATTCCATATTAGCAATCTGCTAAAACAATGTTAAAATATATATTAATGTCCTGTCATATCACATTCCCTAGTCAATGTGAGTAATGGAAAAGCAAGAGTTACTCAGAAACCCTTAGGAGTCTGAGACTTTTTCAGCACCAAGGACAGCAAACTGCATACTATTAATAATTAGCACACACAAGATTCCAGTGTAGGACTGCCTAGGGCCCAGTCGCTCTCATAAATACATAAATGGAAGGGGGACAAATATAGCAAGCCTTAGATTGAGCCCTGTGGGAAATTCCACTTCACATTTGCAAAGTACAAGCCTAGGCTCTTTCTTTCTGGTGTCTCTGCCACTTGCAGACAATTCTGGCTTTGTATGAGGCACTGCTCGCTATCTCTTGGGAACCCAGAGTGTTTGTATGAGCTTAGAGAAAAGTAAGGGAGAGTGGGGGAAATCAGAGGCCTGTTTCAGAGGCAGTCTTACAGGACACCTGCAATGCCAGGAGAATGGCAGATTACATTGGGATGCAACTTGGACCTGAGTTCTGAATGTGTTGACTTTATTTTTTAATAATGCATTTCATTAGGAAGAGGGACTATTGATGTCCCTGGCAAATGAAATGCATTCTTCACAGGCAGCCTCACTCTTCAGTAGTTTCTTTAGCAGAGGGAGAACAAGCAATGCTTGACGGATGTTTCTCCTATTAAAAATCACCCATCTCTGCCTCTGGGGAAGGGGATCAGAAATGGCGAGTGAGGAAGGGAAGAGAAACTAATCTCACCAGGCTGTTGTTTTGAGGCAGACACTTCACACAGCTTAGCTCACGTAATCCTCTTCACTACCCTTAAGGTAGCATCAGCTCTGTTTGTACAAGGGAGAAACCTCTGAAAATTTTTATAACTTACCCATAGTCATAGAGCTGATGAGTAGTTGCCCATTGATATTTGAGCTCAAGATGTTCTTCCTGTGTTTAGTACCTGTTCCCCTGCACCAGGATTTCACAGCCTTGACACTATTGAAAGTATTGTGAGTGTGTATGTGTGTTGGGGAGACAGGACTGTTTTGTTCATTGTAGAATACATAGCATCATCTCAGGTGCTGTAGCACCCCACCCCTATTTGTAACAATCAAGCATACGCCCAAACATTGGCAAATGTTCCCTAGGGGGCAAAATCTCCCCAGACTGAGAATCACTGACCTACCTTGTGCTGCCTACAGATCATAGAATGCTCCTACAGATCACAGCTCAGCATCAGTTTTCTAGATTGTGGTCATAGATCATATTTGCGTGTTATGTACATTCATTCTTTCATTCTCTCAGTCCTCAAACTGTTCACTGATAGTTTCCTGAGTGTCTACTCTAAGCCAGGCACTTAGCTAGGTACTGAGATAAGAAGATAAATGATACACAGTCCCTGGCCTTGTACTACGCAGTCTGATTGGGAGACAGATAAACACAGCATTAGTGTGGTGAGTTCAATGCCAGTGGCAGCCCAAGGGAGAGACATTTATCCCAGCCTGGGGATTGGGTCTTTGAGTAAGAAGAGTATACTATGTATTCAGGCTCTTTATAAAACAGAAATAGACTCACAGACTTAGAGAACTAACATAGTTACCAGTGGGGAGGGATGGGGGAAAGAGATAGTTAGGGAGTTTGGGATGGACATGTACACACTATTATATTTAAAATGGATAACCAAAAAGGACTGGATGGGATAGGAGGGGAGTTTGGGGGAGAATGGATACAAGTATATGTATGACTGAGTCACTCTACTGTGTACCTGAAACCATCACAACTTTGTTAACTGGCTATACTCCAATATAAAATAAAAACTTGAAAAAAATAATCTTATATTAAGGGATTCTGCTTAGGGGTTATTCTGAGTTTCTGTTGAATGAATCCTTAGTGACTCTGGGGGCAAGAATGTTTTGTAAAATATTTTACTGAGTTATACATAGAGCAGAGTCCATTTCTTAGGTGTAAAGCCTGATGAATTTTTACATATGTTCATACCCATGCATGCACCACTCATGGTCAAGATACAAACATTTCTATCACCCCAGAATTTCCCCTTATGCTATTTAATAAGTCAAACCCCCTGCAGTGATAAACACTATATAATTTATATCAGATTAGTTTTGCCTGTTCTTGAACTTCACATAAATGGAATTGTTACAATGTATTTTATTCATTGTCTGTCTTATTTATCTCTTTAGGTTTGTGAGTTTTTTCACACTGGTATTCAGTTTTAGCATTTCATTTTTTATAGCTATATAAAATTCCATTGTGTGAATATTGCCAAAATGTATTTATTGATTTTCCTATTGATAGATATTTAGGTTATTTGCTGTTTTGCTTGTTATTAATGAAGCTGTCATAAACATTGTTACTGATGTCTTTTGATGGACATAAACACTTCTTTCTTTTGAACCTAGGCATGGAATTAATGAGTCAGAGGATAGGTAAATGTTCAGCTTTAAGAGGTGCTTCCAGGCTTTTTTTCCAGAGATCCTGTGCCAATTTATACCCCCAGCAGCTCTTGGGCTTGCCAGGTGGCTCAGGGGTAAAGAATCTACTTACCAATGCAGGAGACACAAGAAACATGAGTTTGATTCCTGGGTGGGGAAGATCCTCTGGAGGAGAAAATGGCAACCCACTCCAGTATTCTCGCCTAGGAAATCCCATGGACAGAGGAATCTGGTAGGCTATAGTCAGTCCATGGGGTTGCAAAGAGTCAGACACAACTGTGCAACTGAGCACGCATGCACGCAGTAGCTCTTAAGAGTTCTAGTTGCTGTCAGGTTTTTTAAGGCATCAAAGGTTAACGTCATGCATAAGTAAGGCAGGTATTTTAACCCAAAGGCTGCAGGCAGCAGGGGATGGGTTGGGAAGAAGGGGGACATCTCTTTGTCCGCTGGCTTAGTCTCTGTAACAATCCTCATACCTGGCTGTGAGAGAGAGACTTGGGGGTCAGGCCCACTGATCAAGAGATGGATGAAGCTGCCTCCCCAACCATGAGATGCTGGGGAATCATAGTGGCACTATGGGGCTCATGAGAGAAATCAAGTGAGCATGTGGGCCAGCCCAGTTTCTTTTCTGCCTGGAAGAGACACAGATCTGAGTTTGGTTCTGTGCTGCAGCGAAGACACAAAACTCGGAGGCAACACAGTCTTTGCAAAGAGCTCCAGGGGTTCTCTCTCAGCTCTGCTATGGGACCAGGGGAAATCAAGCTAAACTGTCTGAGATAATTTCCTCACTTTCATACCTGCACTGCTCACCTCTAAGGGTTGCTGAGAGAGCAATGGATAATAGGTACACAAGGAGTAGTGTTTATGTGAATAGATGATTGTTTTTTCCAGGTTGTACTCTGGCCACCTCTGCTGTTGGTTGCAGGGGTCAAGAGTCAGGGAATAGCTGTGTACAATGATTGAAGGGCTATGGAACTAACAGTAGTACCTTTGATCACTTTCCCCTGGGGGGTCTGGGTCATCCTGTCTCTCTGTTCCCCAGTGTCCCCACCTGTGAAAACGTACCTTGGGCCAGATAATCTCTGATGATATTCCACTGGGGGCACTGGGTATGTGACTCAGATGGTAAAGAATTGGCCTGCAATGCAGGAGACCTGGGTTTGATCCCTGGGTTGAGACGGTCCCCTGAAGAAGAGAATGGCTACCCACTTCAGTATTCTTGCCTGGAGAATCCCAAGGACAGAGGAGCCTAATGGGCTACAGTCCATAGCATCGCAAAGAGTCAGACATGACTGAGCAACTAACACTTTGAAGATTAAATATGTAAATGACCTCAAACCACTCCATATTATCTGCTCAAATCCCCTTAGAGAAAACAGCTAATTTTTACTGAGTGCTGGGAACTATGCTAAGCACTTTAATACATCATCTTATTGATTTCTCACAACCAAACTTATGAAGACGTCATTAATAGTCCCATTTGTCTGATGAGGAAACCGAGACCAAGAAGACTTAAATAAAACTTATTGAAGTCCCACAGTGAAGGTAGTGTCTCAGTGCACACAGACCGATTCCCGAGGCAAGTCATTAAGGCTGTGATGGAACTGGCAGTCTCAATGGCACCTCCGTCTTATGGGAAGGAAGGGAACTGAGCAGAACAACTAAGAAACCAGGTAAACTTCCTTGCTGATTACTACCTGTGTGCTCTCAAGCAAGTGCCTTAAGCTCGTTGGGTCTCAGTTTCTTCAACACTAAAAATGGGGATAATATTTTCTATCTCACAGGAATAATATGTAGGAATAAAATGGTGCCCAAGACAGTACTCAATAACTATTAGTTCCCCTTTGTCAAGGTAGAAATGAAGAATGGTAATTGATAATGACCTTACCGCCTGTGTTCTTGCCACAAGAGAATGTTCTTGGAACAAAGCCAGGCTAAAAGACAAAGTGAGATGTAATATGATGAGAAGGAAAAAAACACGAGTCAAACTGGATTTTATTTTTTATTAATTTCCCCAGCTTTCTACCCTATCATAAAAATAATAGCTGCTTATTTTAGGAAATTGTAAAACAGAAAAAAAAATGAAAAAAGCAAGTATCCATAATCTTGGCATCCAGACATAACTGCTGTCAATGTTTTGTAGTATATCCTTCCAATTTTCTTGCATTTTTTTTTCCAGTAGCTGAAATCATGTTGGGTATAAAGTTTTGTAGTTTGCTTTTCTAACTAAATAATATAACATAAGCATTTTCCTACGAGAATGGCAATCTCTTTACATAATCATCATTAAATGCATCATTTCATCTATCATGATTTACATACTCCCATACTGTTTCTAAACTTCTCACAATTATGAAAATGGTAAGATGACCACAATTTCACATATGGAACTTATCCAAATTTCTAGTCATTTATCTAAGGCGTTTTTAAAGGTTCATGCTACTCATTGCCAAATAGCTTTTCAGAAATGTTTACCCAAGTTATACTCCCACCAAGAGAATGAAATTGTTTTACCACACTCATGTTAACAATGAGAATTGTAGGTTTAGAATACTTGTTAATATGATTTTTAAAAATATTACTGGAAAAAATTCTCATTATTTAAACGTACAGTTCTTTGACCCAAAATATGATTGAATATTATTAAGATCATTTCATTTTTAAAATTTTTATTTATGTCTGCATGTCCAATTTTTAACTCTTATTGTGACATGTATCAAAAGTGTGTGTATATATAATTTAAATCATCATCATAAACACTAGTTTATCCACTATACAGCTTATGAAATAGAACATGTCTATACTTTAGAGTCTCCTGGGGTGTCCCTCCCAAGTGTATTTTCCTCCTGCCTTCCTTCCAAATGTCCATAATTCTAATATTTGTGGTAATTATTTTCTTGATTTTTCTTACAATTTTACTACCCATTCATGAATTCCTAAAACAAAGTTGCAACCTAGATAGCATATTCAAAAGCAGAGACATTACTTTGCCGACTAAGGTCTGTCTAGTCAAGGCTATGGTTTTTCCAGTGGTCATGTATGGATGTGAGAGTTGGACTGTGAAGAAGGCAGAGAGCCAAAGAATTGATGCTTTTGAACTGTGGTGTTGGAGAAGACTCTTGAGAGTCCCTTGGACTGCAAGGAGATCCAACCAGTCCATTCTGAAGGAGATCAGCCCTGGGATTTCTTTGGAAGGAATGATGCTAAAGCTGAAACTCCAGTACTTTGGCCACCTCATGCGAAGAGTTGACTCATTGGAAAAGACTCTGATGCTGGGAGGGATTGAGGGCAGGAGGAGAAGGGGACGACAGAGGATGAGATGGCTGGATGGCATCACAGACTCGATGGACTCGAGTCTGAGTGAACTCCGAGAGCTGGTGAGGGACAGGGAGGCCTGGCGTGCTGCGATTCATGGGGTCGCAAAGAGTCGGACACGACTGAGCGACTGAACTGAACTGAAAACAAAGTTTATCTGTTTAAAAAAATTTTTTAATTTATTTACTTACTTGGCCATGCCGGGTCATAATTGCAACATGTGGGGTCTTTAGTTGTGGCATGTGAAATCTAGTTCCCTGACCAGGGATCAAATCCAGGCCCCTTGCATTGAGAGCATGGAGTCTTAGCCAGTGGACCACTGGGGGAGTTCTAGAGCTTATCTGCCTTTAACTTTATAAAAATGGAATAAATGATTTCAATATTAACCTGTGACTTATTTCACCCCAAACTCATAGTCAACTGTGTTGATGTGTACCCAAATATCCATTATTTTCTGCTACCAAATAGTACTCCACCATATGCCCATGTTTCTGTAGCAGAGTTGGTGCGTCACTGGTTATGCAGAAGCTTCACTTTTACTTGGTAATAAGTTAGGTCTTAAGCTCATTTTCATATATGTTTTAAATATAACTTCCAGATTATTTGTTTCTTAATTTTATATAGCCTCTCTCTGACAATTAGAGATTGTTTTTTATTCCAGTATATAAATCTTTTCCTTTTGTGATCCTTTCACTGACTCAATCTAGAAAGTTCTCTGTTACTCTTAAATAGAATTTTTCCTCATTATGCTCTTCTGTTTTGTTGTTGTTTTCTTTTTATGTCTTCGAGTATTTTGATATTTGGTGTATGTTTAACCTTTATACCACTTGGAATTTATTTTGCTGTACAGCATGAAGCAGAAATGTTTGTTTTTGCTCAGCTGCTAACCA
The DNA here is from genome assembly GCA_006408695.1 of Aepyceros melampus. NCBI lineage: Eukaryota > Metazoa > Chordata > Mammalia > Artiodactyla > Bovidae > Aepyceros > Aepyceros melampus. Next base: position 580,101 of record SJXQ01001684.1, on the reverse strand, counting down.
ATTCCCTTTTAAAGCATTAGCAAGTGACCCTTCTGTGCCAGGTATTTTCTGAGGACTCTCAGCCCCATATCTGCCTCTATTGTACCATGACTCTGAACCTGAGAACTACATTTCCCAGAGTCCTTTGCCAGCTGGTGTTAGTGTCTGCCAATAGGAGACAGTCACAAAGAATTAGCAGGTGGGAGAAATGTAAGAGTTCTTTTTCTGCTGTGACAACAGTATCAGCAGGAATGCAGACTCCTACGCTCTTGATAACACCACCTTCCCTGTTCTCTAGCTCTAGCGGAGGTTGTGTTCCTCTCTGGGCAATATGACCTACTCTCCTTTATCCTTCTGGGTTCTCCATGCATTTGTAATGAATTTCCTGTATTAAGCCCCTCTCTGCTTGAAATACCTAGAGTGCTTTCTGTCTTCCTATATGTGCACTGACTGATGCATCTTCCTCTCCTTACTGATTTGCAGTACCAGGGGTGTGTGTGTGGTGTGTGTGTGTTGTTAACAAGGAGAGAGAGAACAGGAAGGAATGTGTGCTGTATGTTTGGGGCTATATGTTTTGATTCATTGATCCTGTACCAGTTTCTGCACATGCATATTTATCATGATAATTATCCTGGCTTTAGCATGCATTTCAGTATCTGACGGTGCACATCTTCCCTCATCCTTCTTTTCTCCTGAGGTCTGTCTTCACTATTCGCATCTACTTATCAAACTGGGCTTTTAAGAAAAAAAAAAAAATCTTTAAAAGCACAATCGATTGTGCTCTGCCTACTATAATCTTTCCCCTGCACCTTGGTGATGCTAACATTGCTGCACTGTGGAGAATCACAAAAATAGTCGCACTTGCACCCACACACCCAGTGCCTCCCCTTCCCATGGGCAGAGCTGGCAGCTGTGTCTGGGTGCACAGGGGATCCATTTTCTTCCATTCAGAATACTTCTTGCCCATCACCTTGGGGTCACCCTTACTTGGAGAAGAAGCTTCAAGAAGTGTCATCTCTAACAATGAAAGGGGATCTTATTTTCTCTGAGTCAGCCTGACTAACAATGCCCAAGGTCAGGAAAGATATTTCCTGCAAGACCTTGCAATTTCTCAATAATCCTATTTGTGCTCATTGGATGAAATGGCTGTGGGAAAATGATCTGATCATTATTTTAAATACTGGTGCAGGAGACACCTCTGAAACACACTATTTCTGCTTTGGTAACTACTGAAAAGAAGAGAATTGGAAAGGTACCCAATAGTGCTTCTTTATTTTTTGCAAGAGACTCTCATAATATTTTGAAACAGCCCCAAATTCTCCCCGCCATACCCTTCTCATGCTCTTCTGTTGAGCCTAGTTTGGCTGGAGATGAAGGCTTCCCCCATTTTGGTCTCAGCCTGGGGGAAGCCTCTGTCACTCTCCCCACACAGCTGATTCTTTGTGTAGGACCACTTTGGAACATGAAAGTGCTCTGCAAAACCCTCAGGGCTTGGCACCCTAGAGAGTCAGTCATATTGAGTGAGAGCAATGAGACTATTTTAGAGGGAATGTGGGGACTGTGCCAAGGCTTGCCTGGCAGAGAATGCTGGGTGAAGGGTGGTGTGACTTTGCACAGACTGGGAGCAGAGCAGGAATCCACCCTCCATCGCATGAGCTTTAGAGTCGGACTTAGTTAAAGTGAAAGTTGCTCAGTCGTGTCCAACTCTTTGTGACCCCATGGACAATACAGTCCATGGAATTCTTCAGGCCAGAATACTGGGGTGGGTAGCCTTTCCTTTCTCCTGCGGATCTTCCCAACCCAGGCACTGAACCCAGGTCTCCCACATTGCAAGTGGATTCTTTACCAGCTGAGCCATAAGGGAAGCCCAAGAACACTGGAGCGGGTAGCCTATCCCTTCTCCAGTGGATCTTCCCGTCCCAGGAACTAAACCAGAGTCTCTTGCATTGCAGGTGGATTCTTTTATTTTTTTTTGATCATTTAAATTTTTATTTTCTTATTTTTAAACATTGAGCATATTTTGCTTATGTGATTTTTTTTTAATTTTTATTTTTTAGTTTATTTTGCTTTACAATACTGTGTTCGTTTTGCTACACATCGACATGAATCAGCCACGAGTGTACATGAACTCCCCCCACCTCCCCCCTCCCGCCCCACACCCTCTCTCTGGATTATCCCCGTGCATCAGTCCCAAGCATCTGCAGGTGGATTCTTTACCAACTGAGCTATGAGAAAGCCCAGACTGGGTTTGAATTGTGGTTGCTTTACCATCAGTTAGCTGAAAACTTTCTGTGCCTCAGTTTCCTCCTCTGTACGGTGTTAAAAATAACAATGACCATTTCAAAGCCTAGATAAGATTAGATGAAGTAATCCATAGAAGGACTTAGAACAGTTCCTGGTTAGAATAAACAGCATATATTAGCCCCATTGCCCCATCCACATACCTTCACCCTCTCCCTTCCACCCTTAACTCCTAGTGCTAATCCCTAGCTGTGTAACTTTCAGTGTGCTTCCTGACTTCTCTGAGGCTTACTTTGTTCATCTGTAATATAGATTTAGTAATAATACCTCCTTACAGTGTTGCTGTGAGGTTTGAATTAATTAATTCAAAGTAAACACTTAGACCAGTGGTTAGCAACCGAGGGCATGCTTGCCTCCCAGGGGACATGTGGTAATGTCTACAGACATGGTTGTCATAAATGGGGTGTGTGCTATTGACCTTACGGGTGGGCCGGGGATGTTGCTAGACATTCTACAATTTACAGGGTAACCCCTCCCATCCCCAACAAGGAATTATCCCACCCCAAATGTCAAGAGTGCTAAGGTTGAGAAACCATGATAGACGAGATAGATGGATTTGTGGCTAGAAGCAAGGACTCAGTAAAAACCTTTGCTGTTATCATTTCAGCAACACTTTTGTGAACATACACTGTGCCAAGAATTACACTATGTTCTGGGAATAAAAAGATGAATCACATGCAGGCCTTGTCCTCAAGTGGCTCAGTCTGAAGGAGAAGATAGTATGAGGCTCTGGGATTGGTGAGTGGAACAGGGGATTTGGACCCTGGAAGCCATGCAGAGCAACTGGTCAAAGGAGCCCCCCCCCCCTTTACTTCATTGTTCCTCTGATTGTAGAAACAGACACCTTTCTGGTGGGACTCCAGGTAAGCAGATAATTGTGATATAGGAAGAAGTGCTAGATTCTGCGTACCTGCATGGAAAAACCTCTGTTCTAGTTGGAGGAGGTGGAGAATGGTTTCTAAAAGGAGGGGAAGCTTGTTGCTGTCTCATGAAAGATGAGTAGGATTTAGGAAGGAAAATATAAGAAAGGGAAGGGCGGAGGAAACCTCCCATGTAAAGAGACAGAGGTATCATTTATTCAGTAAGTGTTGAGCACCTAATGTGGGCCAGACACAGTTCTAGGCTTTGGGAATACAGCAATGAACCAAACACGAAACCCCACACCCTCATGGAGCTTCTTTCCATGTAGTGGTGGGGTCTGGGCACAGACAGCAAGCAAAGAAACACATCAGTAACATGCCAGGTGATGACAAGTCCTGTGAGCAGGAAGGGGGACAGACAGTGCTTGAGGGAGGGCGTTTGCTGTATTACATACACAGATTAAGAAAGGCCTCAGTGAGGATGTGACCATCTTCTTCAAACTATGACCTGAAGAAAGTGAAAGACGAAGCCACGTGGATATCTATGTTCCCAGCACAGGCAGTGGCTTGTGCAAAGGCCCTAAGGCAGTGGCCTTCCTGTAGTGACTGAGGATCAGCAGGAAGATCAGTGGAGTGAGGGGAAGAATTGGATTAAAGTGGGAACAGTCGCCAAGGCAAGAAGTCTTGGATGCCGTCAACTGAGCTATGAGAAAGCCCAGACTGGGTTTGAATTGTGGTTGCTTTACCATCAGTTAGCTGAAAACTTTCTGTGCCTCAGTTTCCTCCTCTGTACGGTGTTAAAAATAACAATGACCATTTCAAAGCCTAGATAAGATTAGATGAAGTAATCCATAGAAGGACTTAGAACAGTTCCTGGTTAGAATAAACAGCATATATTAGCCCCATTGCCCCATCCACATACCTTCACCCTCTCCCTTCCACCCTTAACTCCTAGTGCTAATCCCTAGCTGTGTAACTTTCAGTGTGCTTCCTGACTTCTCTGAGGCTTACTTTGTTCATCTGTAAATATAGATTTAGTAATAATACCTCCTTACAGTGTTGCTGTGAGGTTTGAATTAATTAATTCAAAGTAAACACTTAGACCAGTGGTTAGCAACCGAGGGCATGCTTGCCTCCCAGGGGACATGTGGTAATGTCTACAGACATGGTTGTCATAAATGGGGTGTGTGCTATTGACCTTACGGGTGGGCCGGGGATGTTGCTAGACATTCTACAATTTACAGGGTAACCCCTCCCATCCCCAACAAGGAATTATCCCACCCCAAATGTCAAGAGTGCTAAGGTTGAGAAACCATGATAGACGAGATAGATGGATTTGTGGCTAGAAGCAAGGACTCAGTAAAAACCTTTGCTGTTATCATTTCAGCAACACTTTTGTGAACATACACTGTGCCAAGAATTACACTATGTTCTGGGAATAAAAAGATGAATCACATGCAGGCCTTGTCCTCAAGTGGCTCAGTCTGAAGGAGAAGATAGTATGAGGCTCTGGGATTGGTGAGTGGAACAGGGGATTTGGACCCTGGAAGCCATGCAGAGCAACTGGTCAAAGGAGCCCCCCCCCCCTTTACTTCATTGTTCCTCTGATTGTAGAAACAGACACCTTTCTGGTGGGACTCCAGGTAAGCAGATAATTGTGATATAGGAAGAAGTGCTAGATTCTGCGTACCTGCATGGAAAAACCTCTGTTCTAGTTGAGGAGGTGGAGAATGGTTTCTAAAAGGAGGGGAAGCTTGTTGCTGTCTCATGAAAGATGAGTAGGATTTAGGAAGGAAAATATAAGAAAGGGAAGGGCGGAGGAAACCTCCCATGTAAAGAGACAGAGGTATCATTTATTCAGTAAGTGTTGAGCACCTAATGTGGGCCAGACACAGTTCTAGGCTTTGGGAATACAGCAATGAACCAAACACGAAACCCCACACCCTCATGGAGCTTCTTTCCATGTAGTGGTGGGGTCTGGGCACAGACAGCAAGCAAAGAAACACATCAGTAACATGCCAGGTGATGACAAGTCCTGTGAGCAGGGAAGGGGGACAGACAGTGCTTGAGGGAGGGCGTTTGCTGTATTACATACACAGATTAAGAAAGGCCTCAGTGAAGATGTGACCATCTTCTTCAAACTATGACCTGAAGAAAGTGAAAGACGAAGCCACGTGGATATCTATGTTCCCAGCACAGGCAGTGGCTTGTGCAAAGGCCCTAAGGCAGTGGCCTTCCTGTAGTGACTGAGGATCAGCAGGAAGATCAGTGGAGTGAGGGGAAGAATTGGATTAAAGTGGGAACAGTCGCCAAGGCAAGAAGTCTTGGATGCCGTAGTAAGGAGGGTGGACTTTCTTCCAAAGTTTATTTTATTAGCCACCAAGGAAATACCAGCTATTTTCTACAAGGCACTGACCCTGCCTGAAGTACATAATACTTGCTCAGGATGAATAGGCTGTCTTCTGGGGAGCTGTGTCTAGGGAGTGCTCCTTTGACTACCCAACACAAACCCTGGTGCTTATTTGCCTGCAAGATGTTTTCAACACAAGAGGACTCTTCCTGTATCTCCTTCTAATAAAGTTTCCTGGTGGCAACGGAGCCCCTAGTTTCAGTCCCAGAGACGCTGCTTTAGGCATGTCAGTCTGAGTCTTTGAGTCTCAGATTCCTTACTGAATGAGGACATTCAGCGATCACTAACTTCCATTCTAACTCCAGGACTATGAATGTCTGAGTTCTTCAGGAAGCCTGTAGAACAGCTGCTAAACCTTGTGGGGTGCTAACTGTACACCAAACATTTTACAGGTATTGCCTGTATGTTCAACAGGACCCTGGAGGTAGAAACAGTGTTGTCTCCACTTCAGCAATGAGGAAATGGAGGCACAGAGGGGCTGAGCAAGGTGCCTAAAGTTGCACAACTTAATTATGACAGTCAGACCCAGCTCTGTCTGCCTGCAAAGCCCATTTCCTGTGGGTTCCATGAACATGAATATCAAAGACAGCATCAGAGCGAGGCTCCCACAGCACATAGTGCACCTGGGAAGAAGAATCCTAGCATTTTGCTTCTCCTGTCTCTGCTTTGACACCTGCTCTGCTAATGTACCCGAGGAGGGCTTGGAAGGCCTGGCCAGGTTCACTGGGGTCTTTTCAGCAAAGTCACAGCCAGGGTGCTAAGTCATTGAATAAGGGTTGAAATTTTATCCATCTGACAGTTTTGAGCAATGGGTCAGAGGCTAATTTGGGGGGCCACATTAGGCATCCCCAGCCCTGTCATGGGGGAAGGGGAGCTAGACTTCAGCCCCAGTAGCCAGGAGACTCGGATCACAAGATGGAAAACACGGCTGACACGTCCACCCTACTGCACAGGGTTGCCTAGCAACCACAAGTGACAAGCTGCCAACTCGGTGATACAATCTCAGTGGGGAGATCAGAGTTAGCCAATTAAAACGTTTATTTATTTATTTTTTGCATTTTCCTTTTTTCCCCCCCATAATTTCATTTCATCCCAACTGCCCTTAAACATGGATGAAGAAGCCTGCCAGACGAGAGCAGGACTCCTAGGTCTGACAGCCCTTCTCCCTCTTACATAGTCAGAAAACATGCTGATGACATGAGCCATGGAGTAGAGGGCAACTTTAATAAACTGTAGTTTTGTGTACCTGTCTTAGGTACTTAGCTCCACGGTGAAATTTAAAATTTGCTCGAGGCACAGATGTAGAGAACAAACCAAGGAGGAAAGGAGGGGATGAATTGGGAGATTAGGGTGACATACATACACTGCTAAGTCAATTCAGTCGTGTCTGACTCTGTGCGACCCCATAGACAGCAGCCCACCAGGCTCCCTTGTCCCTGAGATTCTCCAGGCAAGAACACTGGAGTGGATTGCCATTTCCTTCTCCAGTGCGTGAAAGTGAAGTCACTCAGTCGTGTCCGACTCCTAGTGACCTCATGGACTGCAGCCCACCAGGCTCCTTTGTCCATGGGATTTTCCAGGCAAGAATACTGGAGTGGGGTGCCATTGCCTTCTCCAATACATACACTACTATGCATAAAAAAGATAATGAGTGACAACCTCCTGTATAGTGCAGGGGACTCTGTCCGTGCTCTGTGGTGACCTAAATGGGAAGGAGATCAAAAAAGAGAGGGGATTTATGTAAACATATAGCTGATTCATTTTGCTATACAGCAGAAACTAACATAATACTGTAAAGCAACTATCAGTTCAGTCCAGGCGCTCAGTCGTGTCCGACTCTTTGCGACCCCATGGACTGCGGCACACCAGGTTTCCCTGTCCTTGTGTCAGAGTTTTGTTTTCCAACCCAGCATTTAGGGCTGGTCTCCTTTAGGATGGACTGGGTTGGATCTCCTTGCAGTCCAAGGGACCCTCAAGTTTTCTCCAACACCACAGTTCAAAAGCATTAATTCTTCTGCGCTCAGCTTTCTTCACAGTCCAACTCTCACATCCATACATGACTACTGGAAAAACCATAGACTTGACTAGATGGACCTTTGTTGGCAACTATACTCTAATAAAAAGATTAATAAAAATAGTTGCCTGGATTTAGGGCAGAATCTGGTTTTCATTGCTCTGTGTCAGTGCTCCCCCACTGCTAACTTCAATGCCTAGGGAAATTCTTGCCACATAGTAGGTGCTCAACAAACCATTGACTGACTGAGTGAATGAATGAAACCCACCCTGGGGAAAATTGTGAAGCTGACAGTCACACAGATGAATCTAAAGTCACTGAATTATCAAATGATAAATAAAACTGTAGTAACGTTCATTAGGTTTTTTTTCCCCCATTTTGTCTATCCTATCTTCTCAGCTTTCTGGGTGGACTTTAAGTAGTGATAGAGTCCAATTTTAGCACAAGGGATGGACAGGAGTCAGAAAGGATGCTGTTTCTTTTACCATAGTTCTTCTTCCCACTCCTCCCAGCCCTCCTCTCCTCTGGTTCCACCCTTTTGCTCTGCCATCACAGGTTCTCTGGGTGCTCTCTGTCTCCCCTGCCTGTCCCTCCTCACACCACACAGACAAGATCCTCCTAAGGATACCATGTTTGCATAGTTTTATCAGAGAGGTCATCTATTTTACCCTCAAAGTGTCACCTCACTGGGGAATGTGGGTTAAGGAGATGTGGAGATTTGGGATCTTCTCACAGGTATATTTATTTTTGCTTGATAAACATGGAACATACATTTGTCTAGGATCCCCCAAAATCGTTGTCCATGTGAAGCTCTTTCATTAACCCCCTGTGTAAGCTTTGGGCAGTTCTGAACATCCGGGTCCCTCAGGTGCTGTCTTAAGATGTGAGATGGAGGAGGTGCACCTTTCCAACTATAGGTATCTGTGGTTTTAGTGTGGTGTTTCTCTGCTTCTCCACTCTCCCCCTCTCCTCCTCCTCCTTCCTCTTCTTGCTTCCACTTCCTGCAAGGTTTTTTCAGACATTTTTTTCCCCTAATTATCCCCCCAAGAAATTTTAACACCATTGATAAACTGTATATATGTTACTGAATGTATAGTGCTTCTTCATACACAGAAAGCTTTAAAATTGTTTTTTTTTTTGCACCTCCCACCCTCAATTTGGAGGTGATGCAGGCTTTTTTGAGAAAGCATGTTGTGGAGTAAAGGCTTCAGTCTTTTCCTCTGACTTTTAGAGTTCAGTAAAGTAGAAAGCCAGTTGGTGCTGTTAAAAGACAACATTCACTGTGGCAGGGGGAGAGAACCCCCCAAAACAAACAAACTCCTTTTTTGAATGAGTTAATTATAGCCTTTCTATGGCACCACTTTCAGAACTCAGCATCTTACTCTCCTGGCCAGCATCACCCAAGAGGATTCTTGGGTTAGCATCCTCCATACATTTATCCTGAGTATGGTGATCAGGGAAGCATGATGGTCAATCTTATGTGTCAACTTGGCTGAGCTCAGATATTTGGCTAAACTTTATTCTGGGTGTGTCTCTAAGCATGTTTCTGGGTGACATTAAAATTTTAAATGGTAGACTGAGTAAAGCAGGTTGCCCTCCCTAATATGGGTGGACCTCATCCAATCTGTTGAGGCCTGAGTAGAACAAGAAGGAGGAGTAAGGGAGAAATAAGGAAGTCAGGGAGGGTTAAGAATTGGAACCTTCTCCTAAGAAAAATGGGAAACCACTGAGGGTTTTAAATCTAAGAATGAAATTCTCAAATTTGAAAACTTTACCTCTTAGTACTAGCATCACTGTTCTTCACTGAACTGGGCTTCTCTTCCCCTTCTCTGGATGAGTAGACAGACCCCTTGAATTTTCTCATTCCCAGAAGCCAACTGAGTCTTCGCAAACTTGGGCTCATGTGTATTTCTGAACTTGAGTGGCCTACTCTCAGACCTCCATCTAATCTACCTCCTTCGTTCAATAAATATTTTTGACCACCTACCCTACCTATATGTATATATGAAAGTAAAACTGTTAGTCGCTAAGTCATGTCTGACTCTATGACCCCATGGACTGTGGCCAACCAGGTTCCTCTGTCCGTGGAATTCTCCATGCAAGAATACGGGAGTGGGTAGCCATTCCCTTCTCCAGGGGAGAAGGGGGATCTCCAAAGGAGAAGAAGAAGATCCAGGGGATCTTCCTGACCTAGGGACTGAACTCGGGTCTCTTGCATTGGCAGGCAGGTTCTTTAACACTGAACCACCAGGGAAGTCCATATATGTATGGCTATAGTCCATGAGGTGGCAAAGAGTTGGACATGACTTAATTAAGCAAGAAAAACAACAGTATATCCTATATGTATATGATATTGCTACCTATACATTTAGTCTTAATTTCTTGAACCACCAAACTACTTACGTCAACCCTTCTGATCGCTGGACCCACACATGGTTCTTATGTCTCTTGTGTGACTAAGGTCTTCAGAAAGTTCTAAGCATACCCATATACCAGTAACATGTAAAGCAGAGTTTTGACAACGTGCTTGCACAACAGCCATAGTAAACCCCCCAGGTGCCTGGAGTAGACCTCACCTCACTGTCATACCTTGCAACTACTTGTCTTACAGTCAGATGCCAATGTCATATAAGCAATACTGGAAGGAACTTTTCTCTGGATATCATTGAAGGGCAGCCTAAGAATAGGTTTTGCAAATATGCCATCTACACGCTCAATTTATATTTGTTTTGTGCTTTCAAATAAACAACACCTTTTAAAAATTGTTTCACAAATTCAGTGGTGCATTTTTGTTGTTGTTCTTGTTGATCTTTAAAGGCATTGTGTGAAATAAGGTAGTTTGTAACTGTCCCAAGACTTAAGTTCTTTGGCTATCATCCTGGCGTGAGTTATAAGTATTTTTTGAAATTTCATTTGTGGCAAAGTGAATTTGCTTATCACCTTTCTTCACCTCCACATCAGGATCCTGAAATGATACAACAGAGACCCACAATAAATATTTCCTCATCGAACAGTAGATCTTTTCCATTCAACTCTGATTTATCCTGCCATATCTCCCTCTTCTGTAATGATTTAGGAATGTGCAGATTCTATCCAATCATTGCTGTTGTGCTGTAGAACTAGAAGCTTCTTGTTTTTTTCAGGAAAGAGCGAAGCCTTAGAATGACAAGCCACTCTGACGAGTTGACAAATATCTATCAAGACCACGGGGAGAGTGAAATCTTTTTGACAATTCTATTATTTTTCTTTATCTCTGAGTCTTTGGGGGGTAATCTTTCCTTCAGAGAGAGCAGACTCTCTCTCTCCCCATATTCTACGTGAGAGAATGGGGAGAAACTGGATCGTTTATAAAGATATCTCCAGATATAACTTCTTAAGAGTCTGTGAGAAGACTAGATGATTTGCAGAGACCTTTTCAGGTGTAATTCTTACAAGTCTCATGCAGATGGGCACATCATTTAAGAAAGAAAGATTTTTAGTTATGAAAAATGGTGTGTGAAGTTGCTCAGTCGTGTCTGACTCTTTGTGACCCCATGGACTATAGCCTACCAGGCTCCTCCCTCCATGGGATTCTCCAGGCAAGAGTACAGGAGTGGGTTACCATTTCCTTCTCCCGGGGATCTTCCTGACCCAGGAATCAAGCCCAGGTCTCCCACATTCCAGGCAGATGCTTTAACCACTCAGCCACCTATACACCTGTAAAACAAAAAAAAACCAATACATGGTGAGTCCCTTTTCTCTCTGAGAAGATTTCTCGACTCTCCAAAAAGTTTAGCCAATTTACATTTACAACTTATAGTTGTGCAAAATACGTAAAAGTGTCTCATTTAATTATTGGGTTGGCCAAAAAGTTTGGGTTTTTCTGTTATGGAAAAAAATCCCCAATGAATGTTTTGGCCAACTGAGTAGAATACGGAGTTTATTGTTTAATTATGCATTCATTTTATAGAATTATACTTTAGAATAAAACATTACTTTGCCGACTAAGGTCCGTCTAGTCAAAGCTATGGTTTTTCCCGGGGTCATGTATGGATGTGAGAGTTGGACTGTGAAGAAGGCTGAGCACCGAAGAATTGATGCTTTTGAATTGTGGTGTTGGAGAAGACTCTTGAGAGTCCCTTGGCCTGCAAGGAGATCCAACCAGTCCATTCTGAAGGAGATCAACCCTGGGATTTCTTTGGAAGGAATGATGCTAACGCTGAAGCTCCAGTACTTTGGCCACCTCATACGAAGAGTTGACTCATTGGAAAAGACTCTGATGCTGGGAGGGATTGGGGGCAGGAGGAGAAGGGGACGACAGAGGATGAGATGGCTGGATGGCATCATGGACTAGGTGGATGTGAGTCTGAGTGAACTCCAGAAGCTGGTGATGGACAGGGAGGCCTGGCGTGCTGCGATTCATGGGGTCGCAAAGAGTCGGACACGACTGAGCGACTGAACTGAATTGACTGAATACTTTAGAAACAAGGCTTCCTTTTTCTTGCATTTCAGGAAATAATTTTACTCAAACTTTTCATGTGCATTTCCTACATGAGTCCCTCTGGCATGACTGGCGTTACTGTTGAGTCATTTCACAGCTTCCCTGAGCAGGCCAGCTTCACCTCCACTCAAAGTATTGAGAGACATCAGTTTTTGAGTTCACATATGATGCTGAAGCAAAACACTCTATTCTAAGCCATCAGTCTTAATTTATACAAATTTAGGACACCTCTTCTTTTATTATGAAACATAGAAAAATACAGAGATATTCATAAAACATAGGATTGGTTCAGTGGATAATTATCAACTAAACACCTTTGTCAAAGCTACCCAGACAGAGAAAAAGAATATTTCCAGATACTCAAAAGATCAACACTCATTTCTCCTCACTGGAGGTGACACTGTTTTAGGCTTTGTGATAAGAAGAGCATGAGCAGTTTTTTTGTTTGGTTTTAATTTATTCTGTGTATGTCTGTTAACTGCACAATCCAAGCTCTTAGTCTGCTTAATTTATGAGCTTTATTTATAATGATAACCAACACTTGCAATGGTAAGGCCATCCTCCCAGGAATAATTGCGTTGTTGTTGTTCAGTTGCTCAGTCGTGTCTAACTCTTTATGACCCCATTTATTTCAGCAGGCAGGTCTTCCTTGTCCTTCACTATATCCTGCAGTTTGCTCATGTCCATTGAGTCAGTGATGCCATCCAACCATCTCATCCTCTGTAACCCTCTTTTCTTCTTGCCCTCAGTCTTTCCCAGTATCAGGGTCTTTTTCCATTGAGTGGGCTCTTGGTAATCAGGTGGCCAAAATATTGGAAATTCAGCTTCAGCATCAGTCCTTCCAATGAATATTCAGGACAGATTTCCTTTAGGATTGACTGATTTGATCTCCTTGCTGTCCAAGGGACTCTCAAGAATCTTCTCCAGCCCCACAGTTCAAAAGCATCAATTCTTAAGTGCTCAGCCGTCTTTATGGTCCAGCTCTCACACCATATATGACTACCAGTAAAAACTATAGCTTTGACTGTACAGACCTTTGTCAGTTATATCTCTGCTTATAATACACTGTCTAGGTTTGCCATAGCCTTTCTTCCAAGGAGCAAGCATCTTTTAATTTTGTCGCTGCAGTCACCATCTGCAGTGATTTTGAAGCCCAAGAAAATAAAGTTTGTCACTGTTTTCATTTTTTCCACATCTATTTACCATTAAGTGATGGGACTGGATGCCATGATCTTCTTTTTTTTTTTTTGAATGTTGAGTTTTAAGCTAGCCTTTTCATTGTCTTCTTTCACCTTTATCAAAAGGCTCTTTATTTCCTCTTTGCTTTCTGCCATAAGGGTGGTATGATCTGCATATCTGAGGTTACTGATATTTCTCCCAGTAATCTTGATTCCAGACTGTGATTCATCCAGCCCAGCATTCTTCTTGGTGTACTCTCCGTATAGGGGATTCCCAGATGGCCCTAGTGATAAAGAACCTGCCTGCCAATGCAAGAGATGTAAGAGACACTGGTTTGATCCCTGGGTCGGGAAGATCTCCTGGAGGAGGGCATGACAACTCACTTCAGTATTCTTGCCTGGAGAATCCCATGGACAGAGGAACCTGGAGGCCTACAGTCCATAGTGTTGCAAAGAGTCAAACACAATTGAAACAGCTTAGCATGCGTGCACTCTGCATATAAGTTAAATAAGCAGGGTGACAATACCCTTGATCTACTCTGTTCCTAATTTGGAACTAGTCTATTGTTCCATGTCTATTCTTACTGTTGCTTCTTGACCTGCATACAGGTTTCTCAGGAGACAGGTCAGGTGATCTGGTATGCCCATCTCTTTAAGAATTGTCCACAGTTTGTTGTGATCCACACAGTCAAAGGCATTAGCATAGTCAATGAAGCAGAAATATATGTTTTTCTGAAATCCTTTTGCTTTTTCTATGACCCAGCAGATGTTGGCAATTGGATCTCTGGTTCCTTTGCCTTTTCTAAATCCAGCTTGTACATCTGAAAGTTCTCGTTCACATATTGTGAAAGCCTAACTTGAAGGATTCTGAGCATTACCTTGCTAGCATTTGAAATAATTGCTAAATGTGTGTTAAATTTACCTGGTTCCTTGTTTACTGATACTGCCATGGGGCCTCTATAAACATCCAAAGCTAGCTGTGTTGAGGTCACTTCAGGATAATGGATTTTCTCCCAGAAGTACTCTGTTCTTTAAGTAGTAGTTGACAACTATGTCCTACAGTTTGAGAAACTGAAACTGATACGTGTATAAGGTGACTCATGCTTCTCTGTGGCATAATTTTGAGCCAGTACCTTCCATTGTATGCAGGTCTCTGTGCCATTTTTTAAATTCAGATTTTCTTTAACATTAAGGTACGGTAAATATGTAAAATAAAAAGAATACAAGATGCACCCATATACTCCATGATACGTAAATGTCACCACATAACCAATTACGAAAATAAATAGGAAAAAACAGCTTCAAAATGGTGGTTATCCTTGTGATATTGTGTGAATATTTGCTCAAATTTCAACATATTCTTTACTCTGCAACTTACCTTTTTATTACTCAGATATTATTTTTGATATTTATCCATATTTTATCTATAAAAGCTCCTTGATTTTAAATGCTATAGAATAATCTATTGTAGAAATATACTAATTTACTTATCTATTCTCCTACTGGTGAAATTTAGATTAATTTTATTCCAACCTTTTATTTATGAAAAGGTTTAACCATACAGATAAATTTAGAGTTGTGCGGTGAGGAACCATATATAACCTCTCAGATTCTGTAATTAATATTTTATTATACTTGCTTTATCACTCCATTCATTCATCTTATTTTTTTATGCTTTGCAAAAAAAATGGTTGTATTTCACTATTCAAACTAGTGTTAAGGATAGAGAATAAGATGGTGGTTCACAGGAGTTAGGTATGGGTGGAAGGAGTAAGGTGAGTGGTATTAGAAAGAGTATCATGAGGGAAACCTTTGTGTTGATGGAATAGCTTTCTATCTTGATTGTAGTGGTAGTTTGCATATCTACATATATGATAAAACTATACAGAATTATACATGTACAGACACATGGTACCAATGTCAATTTCCTGACTTTGATATTATATTACAGCTGCATAAAGTGGTGGCTCAGACGGTTAAGCATCTGTCTACAATGCGGGACACCCGGGTTCGATCCCTGGGTCGGGAAGATCTCCTGGAGAAGGAAATGGCAATCCACTCCAGTACTACTGCCTGGAAAATCCCATGGACAGAGGAGCCTGGTAGGGTGTAGTCCATGGGGTCGCAAAGAGTCGGACACGACTGAGCGACTTCACTTCACTTCAAAGTGTAACCTTTGGGAGAAACAACACCTCTTTGTATGATCTATGAAATCTCATGTGCATCTATAACTATTTCAAAATTAAAAATTGACAAGGACAGATGAATTAATAAAGACATGGTACATAGTATATTAGTTGCTCAGTCATGTCTGACTCTTTGAGACCCCATGGACTGTAGCCCTTTAGACTCCTTTGTCCATGGAATTCTTCAGGCAAGAATACTGGAGTGGATATTCATTTCTTTCTCCAGGTGATCTTTCTGACCCGGGGACCAAACATGGGTCTCTTGCTTTGCAGCCAGATTCTTTACCATCTGAACCACCAGGGACGCCCCAATGGAATGTTACACAACCTTAAAAGGGAACAAGATTGGATCATTTGTAGTGATGTGAATGGACCTAGAGTCTGTCATACAGAGTGAATTAAGTCAGAGAGAGAAAAATAAATATTGTATATTAATGCATATATAAGGAATCTTAAAAATGGTAACAGATGAACCTATCTGCAGGGCAGAAACAGAGACACAGATGTAGAGAATGGACATGTAGACACAAGAGGGGAAGAGGAGGGTGGGTTGCACTGGGAGAGTAGCAGCAACATGTATCCACCACCATGTGTGAAATAGACAGCCAGGGAGAAGCTGCTGTGCAGCCAGGGAGCTCAGCTTGGCACTCTGTGATGACCTAGAGAGGCGAGATGGCCCAAGAGGAAGGGGATATGTATACATATAGCTCATTTATTTTGTTGTATAGCAGAAAGTAGCAAAACATTGTAAAGCAATTGTATTCCAATAATAATTTTTTAAATGAAAAATTAAAAATTGAAGTAAAAAGAAATAGCAGGAAGAAAGAGTAAATTTGAGGCCCCTAGACATTATTGTTGGAGGAGGAAATGGCAGCCCACTCCAGTACTCTTGCCTGGAGAATTCCATGGATGGAGGAACTTTGTAGGCTACAGTCCATAGGGTCACAAAGAGTTGGACACGACTGAGCAACTGAGTGAGCAAGCATGAGACATTATCAAGGAAGAGATGTTGTGACCAAGAAATGAACAAATATAAGAGCAGAGATAAGAAATCCAACCATGGCACAGAAGAGAAATGGAAAGAATCTGGGTTCTTGCAGTCATCATTGAGTCAAAAAATTAAGCAGTTCTCCTAGACTTCTTATGGGAAAAATACATTTTTCTCTGTTTAAGCCAGTTTATTGATGGCTTAAACATCCTACAGATACAGGAATTAGGGAAACCAACTTCACTAGCTTCTTAGAATATGTGTCTCTGTGTGTGCACTCTGTTGTGTCTGACTTCTTGCGACACCATGGACTGCAGCCCGCACAACTCCTCTATCCACAGGATTTCCCAGGCAAGAATACTGGAGTGGGTTGCCTTGTCCTCCTCCATGGGATCTTCCTGACTTAGGGATCAAACCCATTCTTCTTGTGTCTCTTGCATTAGCAGGCAAATTCTTTACCAACTCCACCACCTGGGAAGCCAAGCTTCTTAGAATAAAATTCTTAAAAGTTAAAATGCTGCAACAAAATACCTTTGTGTACAGGTGTGAGTTTCTACAGAAATATGTCTGAGTCTAATTGCAGGATCAAACAGTGGAATCATCTTCACCTTTATTGCATATTTCATTAAAGCCATGAGGCCAGTTAATGTAAATTGTACTCAAAATGCTATCATTCAAAATCGTAAGAGATCAACAATTATAAAATGGATTTGGATTTCAGAAATTTGAAACATAGGGGTGGGAGTGGAGGTCAAGGAGAAGCATCTTAGAATCAATGCAATTCAGCAGACACCTCCAAACTCATTTGCAAAGTGGTTGTAAAACCTTCTCCTCCCACTAATGATATAAATATTCAAATATACCATATCCTTACAAAAGCTTTGTTAGTTTGATGACATGGCTTAAAAAACTCTGCAGTTCCCTCAGCACCTTTTCAAAATGTTTGTCTTAATTTGTGTTCCCTCTAGTGTAAATTGCTGTTGTTATTTTTCTACTCAATTTTGCCTTTTTCTATTGATTTTAGGAGCTTTTTTATGTATTCTAGCTTTATTCATTGTGAATATTATCTCTCAAATTCTGGATTGCTTTGTAAATATATTTTTACATTAAAAAATTATCTCTCCACCAAATCCAGTCTTTATTAAGTTTTATGACCAGTCTTCACATCATACAGATGTTTCATCCCTATTCTTATTCAAAATCGTCTTGCTTATTCTTGTCATCAGCATTTCTTTGTGAAGTTTAAGGTCTGCTTGTCAAGTTTTATGAACAAAAATCTTTGAAGTTACACTGATTGTATAGATTAGTCCTGAATATTTCCATCTTTATTATAGTGCATTGTCCTATCCATGAACCTGGTATATCTCTTCAACCAGTCTTTTATATCCTTCAATAAAGTGTTGTATTTGTCCTCATAAAGGATTTTCAGATCTTTTGCTAGATTTATTATAAAGAATGTTATTTTTTGTTTCGGAGTAAGACATCAGAGTTACATTTCCTAACTTATTGTTGGTAGTATTCATATACGCTAGTTTTATTTGACGTTGTATCCATAATTTTAAAAAATGAAATAGTTTGTTTAGATACTGCCTTCATTTTCTTATGTAGATAATCATATCAAATACAAATATTTCTTCAAATGCTAAGAATTTTTCTATTATTCCTAGTTTGCTAACATTTTAAAAAATATATGAATGGGTGTGAAATTTTATTGAATGTTATTTTACCCCCATGAAATGATCGTCACTTTCTCCTTTGATCTGGTGTGTGGCAACTTATATTAATAGATTTTCTAATGTTACACCATCATTAACATTCCTTGAACAAACTCTATTTGTTTATGGCTGTACATTTCTTTGTATGCTGCTTAGTTTTGTTTACTAAATTTTTAAAGTTTTTTTTTTCCCTAAACCTATAAATGAGATGGACATAACCTTCCTTAACTGGTTTGTATATCAAGTATTGTATTAGCTGTATAAAATCACACTGCCATCTTCTTCTGATCTTTTTAAAATGTTCTATATGAAAATAATTATATATCCCTTGGAAATTAGTAGATTTTACCTAAATTAAATTATAAGGGTCAGAAAATTATTTTATTCTCTGCTTCTCATTCCTTTTTTCTCTAGTTCCTTACATTCTGCTTATTTAAAACTCTATTTTTCAACTTTCTTTGAAGTCACTATTTTCTAATATCAAGTTAAATGTTTAGCTCACATTCTATTTTTCTTCTTTTGTAACAAATACATTTAAGGCTATTCATTTCTCTTAGATAACTTTGTGAATAGAATTCCTTGAGTCTTAATATTTATTCACTCATTCATTCATCCTTTCATTCAACATGCCCCTCCTATGACTCAAACAACATTCTATGTATGTGCTAGTGTGCTGAATGTAGCCCCATGGAACTTGTATTAATTTAAAGAGAGAAAGAAATATATACACAGGAATAAATCATGTCAGGCAGCACTTGCATTATTTAGAAGCATGTTTTTAAATTTGCAAATATATGGTGAGTTTTTCATGTGGCTGTCAAATTGTTTGGAGGTTTTACTTTTGTTTTCCTAAGTGGTTTTAGAAGGTGTTCTAAATGCTATCAATACTTACTTTATGACCAATATGCAGTCACCTTTTGTAAATACTCCATATGTGCTGGAAGAGAGAATATTCTCTAATTCTGGAGTATAGGGTTGTTAACGCTTTGCCAAATTCAACTAATTTCTGATTCTCCTCTAACGGATATGAGATTAATTTATGCCCTGACACTGTGGATACTTTCAAAGACCTTACTGCTTAATTACCATCCCAAGAAAGAGTAAATGACATATTAAAGTCAGGAAAGCAAAATATAGGGTACACTCCTAATGCATGGCAGACATTACTAATCAATCAATGAACTTAACCCAGCAGTCTTGGCAATCATTAATCAGAGTTAATCAGTTAATCATGTGTAATGAAACTTTTTGACAGAAGTAATAGCTTTGTTGGAATATCGCTTGATATTTTGCCCTAGAATTTTTTTTTCTTTTGCTTGAACTTTATAAATTTATCTGGTACGTATATCAGGGGAAATGTGGATTGTTGTGTATCTGAGTTAATATTTTTAAAAGTGAGTAAATGTTCTGTTATATCTCTATATCAAGCCCATGGGAGACATTACTGATCCCCTCCACTATATTTTCTCACCCAATCTGAACTCAGCCTCAGAATCTTTCTCACCACGCAGGCCAGAAGACACCAGCAATTGATTTGACTTGACATGTAAGAAAGCTGAGCACGGAAGAATTGATGCTTTTGAACTGTGGTGTTGGAGAAGACTCTTGAGAGTCCCTTGGACTACAAGGAAATCCAACCAGTCCATCCTAAAGGAGATCAGTCCTGGGTGTTCATTGGAAGGACTGATGTTGAGGCTGAAACTCCAATACTTTGGCCACCTGATGTGAAGAGCTGACTCATTGGAAAAGACCCTGATGCTGGGAAAGATTGAGGGCAGGAGGAGAAGGGGATGACAGAGGATGAGATTGTTGGATGGCATCATTGACTCGATAGAAATGGGTTTGAGTGGACTCTGGGAGTTGGTGATGGACAAGGAGGCCTTGTGTGCTGCGGTTCACGGGGTCACAAAAGGTCGCACATGACTGAGCGACTGAACTGAATTGAACTGTAAGGTGAAATTTATGATCGTCCTTAGATTACTGGGTTTTGATTTGGATGTTTCCCTTCACTTGTGTATTTGTGCATCTTTCATCCTTAAAATCAATGGTGACTGATTTCCTCTAAAGTAACAGTGGACATATTCT
Source organism: Aepyceros melampus (assembly GCA_006408695.1). Taxonomy (NCBI): domain Eukaryota; kingdom Metazoa; phylum Chordata; class Mammalia; order Artiodactyla; family Bovidae; genus Aepyceros; species Aepyceros melampus. Next base: position 559,905 of record SJXQ01001684.1, on the reverse strand, counting down.
TACAGGTATATGTAAGAATTTACTCCTTTCTCCTTAAGTAATATTCTGGAAAGGGATATTAAATAAATGTGCTGGAAAGAAGATCTTAGTCATGTACTAGAAACAACTGAAGATAGCAAAATCTAATTTCCAAGGATGAAATCCAAAAAAAGAACAAAATGCGATTCAGCAGAGGAAAAAAATGTGTGCTGTCACTTCTCAGTGGTGAGGGTGATAATCTGCAACAGATATTAAAAGGGCATAAGACATCTGGACATCAGAATTGCTGAAACTGAGCAAGGAGCATGCTGACTCGTTAGGGCTGAGTAAAAATCCTCCAGAGGGAGAAGATAAAGGACAAAGATGAGTTAAGAGGCCTCACATCATAGTCTAAGAACTGGGATGCCTTGACAAGGCTAGATGAGCACTAGCTGGGCTAACCTTTCCATTTAGGTGATTTTAATATCAGAACTTCCTGGATTGGCTTTTGGAACTTTATTGGGTAATAAAGGATGGGGGAGGAAGAAGGGAATACTGGGCTGATTTGGGAAGAGGAAATGAAAGGACGCAACATCTATTATCTCCTAGACTAAGTACTTAAGAAAGACCACATCAAAAGATGTGATACAGGGGCTCCCTGGTGGTCTGGTGGCTAAGACTGTGCTCCCAATGCAGGGAGCCCAAGTTCAATCACTGGTCAGGGAACTAGATCCCACAAACTGCAACTAAGAGTTTGCATACCCCAGCTAAAGAGCTTACATGTCACAACTAAGACCCAGTGCAGCCAAATACATTTTTAAACCATTATGATTTTTTTTAAATGATATGATACAAATGAAGTTCACCAAGCAAGTGTAAAGAGGAAAGGCTACTGGGGACAATCATCTAGGGAAAGGGACTCTAGTTGAAAAATAGGAGCTGAATTAGAGGACAAACATCCATGTCTGTGCCAACCTAGGCCCACCAAGGGAAGTGGGAGGCAATAAATACAGCCTGTTTCCTCAGGACCTTTGGAGCTTGCCCAGAGCAGATGTACTCAAGAGTCCAGTCTCAGAATTAGATTGAAGTGTGGGCCCCCCTTCTTCTGTTTCTAGTTTCTCCATATTTCAGAGTGTATTTTTGGGAAAAAAAATACTTTTAATGATGCCAACTTGCCTCCTTTCAGCACATTAAAAAAGGGAGCGATTGGCTGAGGCTGTCATGATGATGGGAATAATTTTGTCGCTGTGCAATTTGGCTCTTGCTCTAAAGTGAAGTGCACATTTTCCTCCAGTGTATTTTAAGCTGGAGACTTCTAAGTAAATGGGAGGTGGCTGATTTTATTTCCATATGCAACCAGCCTTCACTGGCACGAGCTCTGATTTGGCCCAATCAATTTTGTATTCATGCTGAGAAGAGAGTTTGATCAAATTCAAGGAACATCTGTATGCATTTATCTGGATTGGGTGCAAACATGGGTGCTGTCCCTCTGAAAGGCTCCAAGCCCTTCAGTGACTGCTGCAAGACACCCAGACAATGGCCTTTATAACTCCAGCATTTCCATTCTCTCCTTAAATAACTGCCGTGACTCTCCCACATGCCACCTTCTTTGTAATTTATAGGGTTGGTTTTAGAAGTCCAGCTCTGGTAAGTTTGAGAGTTTGTTAAGTAAATCTTAATTAGGTAGTTAAATGGTCTCCACAAAGTTACTCAACTAACTGTGCCAGTGTCAGGACATCAACCCATACATTAACATGACATTTCCATAGCCACATCTGTCTTGGTCTTCCCCTTCTCTTCATTTCCCCTCTCTTAGCTGTTATAAATTTTGTGTGCTAGCAGCTCTATGGCTTGAAGAGGGTTGTAAACATCTTCTTGTTCAATTACATCAGGATTTTTTTCCCTTTTTGTCAGCAATTAAATTTACAAGGAAAAAGACTTCACTTTCTCAACCTAAAGACATAGTCAAGCTCGAAGTAAGTAAAAATAGAATGCAATCAACTTATGGTTGTAAAGTATAAATGAAACAGTGGAACCCCAAAGACCTGATTCCAAATTCCAGTGCCATCAATTTGGGGGAAGCTACCCTTATTCCTTAAACTATAGTTCCCTACTCCCCAACATGAGTGGATGATTGCAATTTCTTAGAAACTTTGGGAGAATTAAATGAGATGAAGACTGTGAAGTGGGCCACTCAAAAATGGCCAGTAACCTCCTTTCCTTCTCTGTGTAAGGGGCAAACTCATTGAGTACAGGGCCTATGGTATATATATCATTGTTTTCCCAAGACATGGAATATCATAGGTAGCTATAGAATATTTAGTGGGAGGATGAGTGAATAAGCCAGTTAAGAAGGGTATTGGGTTGTGTTCTTACTCTTGGTTTGGGTCTAAGGTCTTGGGATGATGGTGATCTCTGTGGATTGAGGCTTTACTACTGTAGGATGCTCTAAGGTAGTCCATGACACAGAAGTGTAGGCATCACCCATGGGGAGATGGTTAGAGATGAAGAATCTCAAATCCACCATAGTCCTACTGAGAATCTGCCTTTTAAAATTTTAATTTTAATTATTACTATATTTTTATGCTGTTACTTTTGTTGTTTAGTCACTAAATCATATCTGACTCTTTTGTGACTCCATGAACTGTATATAACCCACCAGGCTCCTTTATTCATGAGATTTCCCAGGCAACAATACTGGAGTGGGTTGCCATTTCTTTCTCCAAGGGCAATCTTCCCAACCCAATCTGGACTCAGACACAAATCCAAGTCCCTTGCATTGGCAGGTGGATTCTTTACCACCGAGTCACCAGGGAAGTCCATTATAATTTTTATATTTTCACCCTCAAATTTCCAGTATAATCGACATGTCACATTATTAGTTTCAGGTGTACAACATAATGATTCTCTATTTATAGTGCAAAATGATAACTACCATACGTCTGTCATTAAGTCAGTGTCCATTACCAAACATAGTTACTTTTTTCTTTTTCTTGTGGTGCCTTCTAACAAGATCTCAGGTTGATATGTAAAGTCTACAAGCAATAAATGCTAGAGAGGGTGTGGAGAAAAGGGAACCATGTTACACTGTTGGTGGGATGCAAACTAGTACAGCCACTATGGAGAACAGTGTGGAGATTCCTTAAAAAACTGGAAATAGAACTGCCTTATGACCCAGCAATCCCACTGCTGGGCATACACACCAAGGAAACCAGAATTGAAAGAGACACGTGTACCCCAATGTTCATCACAGCACTGCTTATAATAGCCAGGACATGGAAGCAACCTAGATGTCCATCAGCAGATGAATGGATAAGAAAGCTGTGGTACATATACACAATGGAGTATTACTCAGCCATTAAAAAGAATACATTTGAATCAGTTCTGATGAGGTGGATGAAACTGGAACCTATTATACAGAGTGAAGTAAGCCAGAAAGAAAAACAC
>SJXQ01001684.1:495680-556447 GCA_006408695.1 Aepyceros melampus | reverse complement strand
TGTCCATCAGCAGATGAATGGATAAGAAAGCTGTGGTACATATACACAATGGAGTATTACTCAGCCATTAAAAAGAATACATTTGAATCAGTTCTAATGAGGTGGATGAAACTGGAGCCGATTATACAGAGTGAAGTAAGCCAGAAAGAAAAACACCAATACAGTATACTAACACATATATATGGAATTTAGAAAGATGGTAATGATAACCCTGTATGCGAGACAGCAAAAGAGACACATATGTATAGAACGGACTTTTGGACTCTGAGGGAGAGGGAGAGGGTAGGATGATTTGGGAGAATGGCACTGAAACATGTATACTATCATGTAAGAAATGAATCACCAGTCTATGTTCAATACAGGATATAGGATGCTTGGGACTGGTGCATGGGGATGATCTAGAGAGTTGATATGGGGTAGGAGGTAGGGGGCGCGGTTCAGGATTGGGAACTCATGTACACCTGAGATGGATTCATGTCAACGTATGGCAAAACCAATACAGTAATGTAAAGTAAAATAAAAATTAAAAAAAAAAAGAAGGCTTCTCTGGGCATGAGGTCAGGCCCATGCTCAGGCAGTAGAAGAGAAAATGCAAAAAAAAGGGGTAAAAGAGAAAAGGCAAAAAAAGGGATGAATTTTTAAGGAAAAAAAATTAATGGTTATTTGGAGAATGAAGAGGGTCTATGGATTAGTGTGGAGAGGAGAGGAAGTGAGGAGTGGTCAGGGAGATGGGCTTTGAGAAGTCAGTGCCGTGCCCATGCGAGCTCTCAACTCCCCTTGGCTCCCTGGCCCCACAGGATTGACAGAGATGGTAGGAAAAGGGACAACCTTCAGCAGTTTGATACTAGCACTAAAAACACCAGCTAATCTTTTTTTTTTTTTAATTAGTAAGGAACATTAGAAAGAAAAGAAGGTATTATATGCTAAATTTCAATGGTCCTCTATAAGCTGGGGTATTTGAAAGGGAGTTACTATAATCAAAATTATATTCAGGCAGCTTTCCCTAGAGAGCATCCATCCTTTTCCAACTAGAGAAGGGCTTAAACAGTACTGATGACAGGACTGCTCCACAGAAGTTTGGCAGAAGCACAGACATTTATCCTAACGAGAGCTGTAGGAAAAAACAAATGAATGATGTGAATGGGAGCAAAGGAAAGAAAGATGCTTCAAGCTGTCATCCTGTAGTGATACACTCAAAGGTAAAAATATGGGAGGAGAGGAATAGCCCTATTCAAATGAGTTATCCAAAAAGGGGCTCTTTCAGTGGCATTATGCCAAAACCCTGAGCTCAGACTCATAACCCTTCCCTCTAATGGTCTGTTTTGTCTATGAGACAGTCACAAGCTAGACCAGTTTTCTGTGGTGTACATTCATGATGGGATATGCACCATCTCCCTTAGTTTCTTGTGATGAGGTATCCACATACTTTTGCCCACTCTCCTTTATCATCAGCAACCTCCTTTTGTAAGACTTTGTAAGCTAGAAGACTCTGACGTCCCCAAATAAAATTACCCAGTGCTTTCCAAGACCCAATCCATGTTCTGTGTCTCAGGAGCAAAGTTAGTTTCAAGGCTACCCAGACACACACCAGTTACCAGTCAGATGCCACTTCCTACAGGCCAGTGGACCAGACTTACAGAAGGCTACTTTGTCCTTGATACTTTTCACCTTTCATCAATGTCACAATCCCACAAGGACCTGTTAATTGCCCAGGCCCATTCTCAAAAGAAGCCAAAAGGACTTTGGGGTGTAGTTCTTAAGAAATCATCACTAGCTGGAAACAATCCTACAGGAGGAATGAGGACAGGTGCAAAGAACACAGCAAACAGAAGTCAGGCCTGGGGAGCCACATAGAGGTGAAACATGCAGAACTGCCTCCAGGACCTCCACTTACCAGCTTGCTTTTGACCAACTGTTCTATTGCACTGACAAGGTCTGCAGCAGTAGGTACTTCAGTGGAAGCCTGCCGGGCTGCTAGCAAAGAGGAGGACTGCAAGACATTGAGCAGCAAGGGAAAAGCAGATTAGCAAGGAATGAGGAATAGCAATTAGGAAGAAACACAGCAAGTACAAAGCTAAAGCAGGCAAAGGAGGCAAAGCTCTATGTTTAGAGGGAAGAGATGACAGAGGGAGATATGGGTAAAGCGGGAGTGGGGCAGGCCTGCCGGACTCCTTGTCAGGAGCTCTGGCCAGCAGTGAAGCAGGGGCCAGATGAGGCTCTGTTTAGGCAGGCCTCCAGAGGAGCTGGGGGGAGGGTCACTGAATTCCCAGGAGGCCAACAGGGAAGGGCTGCGCCCACTGACAGCAACAGGGGAGGGGGCAGACAGGACTTTGGTCACTACAGGGCTGCCCACTGCTATTCTAGGAATTGAGGGGTCAATAAACCTAGCCTCAAGTGTGTCCAAAGAGAAACTGTCCTTGCTTTGCTGAGACGTAGATCTTTAGTACAGACAGTCACTTTGTGTCAAGCAGAAATGCTAGGGGCAGGGCACTTGGGAGACCAGAAACCGCCTCCCTACTCTCTCTCTCTCTCTCTCTCTCTCTCACACACACACACACACACACACACACTCTCTCTCTCTCTCTCCTCCACAAACACAAGTGTTTCTGGTAAGGCCCAGGACTGAAACACGAAAGTAATAAGGGCTTTAGCAGGCCTTGTGCCTCTCATGCTGGAGCAAACACAGACGACCCCATTCACAGTGAAAGGAGGCTCAAGCCCAGGGCCTTCCTCCTCCCTTCCTATTAGCAGTGAGGACTGGTCCATGGGACTATGTGGTCAACATCCCTGCTCCCCGAGGGACAGTGCTTTTGCTTTTGCTTTCTTCCTTTTTTCTACTGGAGAAGAAACTGGAAGAGAAATGGTTAACCCTACATGCATGGGTAAACTTTAACCCACTCCACACTTCCAAGCAGAGGGCAATGGTGTTCCCAGGGCCCAGGACAAACGGGCATAGCGACTGTGGGAGTAGAAAGTTGAACTTCCCAGCTGGGCTCTGGATTCAAGCTTACTCTTTAAGTTAGGGGGAAGGGTTTCAAAACGGAAGTTTTTTGTTGTCTCATCTAAGACTGACTTGAGGTTTTTGCTTCTGAGATGGGTAATAATATCAAATGAATGTAATTAAGAGAGCAACACTCTTTTTCCTCTCCTGGAAAGTAGGAAAACAGCTTACGATTCTTTGGAAATCCAAGTTAGCTACTTCTCAATCTAGTAATCCTACCCCTGGGAACTGATTCCAAGGAAGGAAGTCAAAAGAAAAAATGCTGTATGTACCAAGTGATCTGCAGCAGTATTACCAAGAGCAGCAAAAATTGGAAACAACCCAGGATATCCCAAAACAGGCTGGTCAAGCAAACTATGATACATAAGTGTAATACTCCTCAACTATTAAAATTACAGTTATGAAGGTAAAATTAATAAGATTTTAGGAAATATTAAACACTATTTATATTTAATTTTATAGGTATTAAAAATATAAAACACCAAACACATCATATGCCTATTTAGAATTATAAAAATAAAACATACATGCATATGAACAAATAGAAGGAAACAAGAATTAAAGTAACTGCATAATACTAGAATGAGTGAACTTTTTAAAACTCCTTTTATACTGATTTAAAATTTATTTTAATAATTCCAATTCCATTTGCTAGAAAATTCTGAAGCTCATCCCACTCCTAAATATTCCAGGAAAACAGAAGTTCAGAAATCAAACAACAGGACTGAGGAGGTTCACTTGTCTTAAAAGGGGCTGATGCCATCTGCCGTAATCCTGTGTCTGGGGTGAGGCTGCATTCACAGTTAAAGATTATCCAGAAACAACACAACATCCTTTCCCCAAAACAAACCGTGTTTGAGGGATTTCGAGGGGGAGGGTTCGTGACCTTTCCTTGTAAGTTGGCACCTCCATGTGGAGGGCAGTGTGGGATGGTAGATACGTGACCTGAGCATCCTGCTCCCCATATACTCTCACTGCTTCTAGAACCTTTCACAATAGGCCTCTGGGAACACAGCAGGTTAGTTCTCATTCCCATCTCAAGGCGAAGGTATTTCTGCCTCTAGGAATCCAGGATGGGCAGCATGCCATGCTTCTTCTCCTTCTCTTTCCAACAGTCCAGGTGAGAGCATCACTTTAGGAGGGGCTGTTAACTGTGTGCTTCTCATGGGTGAGTCACCGAGGGGGGCAATACTCACACTGCAATCACTGGCCTGTCCGTGGAAAATGTCCCTCTAGCTGAGCACTGAGGAAGAGTGCAAGTAACGTCTGGGGACAACTGATTCAAACGCAAGGCAGAGAGAATGCAAATAAGATCTGGGATCTCACCAGGAACTCTGAAGCAACTGTACCCAGTACTTCCTGAATTGTACCCTGGGTGGCACTGTGAAGGTCAGCTCCCTGCCCGTGCAACTTGGGCCCACCACCTCTGAGGGGGCTGCTGAGTGTGGGACAGAGCCCACGAGAGAGCCCAGGGAGACCCTGGGGGGACGGCTAACCACCACCAACAGTACCGCAAAACAGCACTGAAGTCACCACCTCCGCCTCCAGTCCTCCAGGACAGAAACGCTGAGAGAAGAAGCAAAAGAAACACTTGAAGTGAGAGCACTTCAGGTGGTGAGGAAAGGTGGTGACAGATTACACTACGAAAGGAGGGACCTGCCTGAGCCCCAGCTCAGTACCAGGAAGCAAATCTCGCCTGAGCTCTGCTCCAGAACAGCTGGGATGACCAGCTGTGCTCAGAGACACAGGGACACACGCATTCCCAACACCAGCGAGCCTCTGCATGCCACTGAGCCAGCGGGTTTTGCAAACCAAAGAACTGGGGCAACCTGGCATATTGGGTTTGTCCATCTATGACAAAACCTCCCCTTAGCAGCAATTCCATCCCTTACGCTGTGTTTGCAACAGGCTCGACTGGAAGTTACTGTGATTTGGAGTTTAGAGTTAAGGATGAGGAAAACCATCAACTAAAACATTGGTTGAACAGTTATGTACAACAGAATGATCACAACCTAGAACCATCTCAGCTTCCTCTTTGAGACAAGCAGTTTCTTTTGGGATCTGCTGTTTCCGAAGAGAGAGACATTATCCTTCATCAGCAGGACCTGGTACTAGGCAGATTCTCACTTTGAGAATTCTCGTTTGAGAACCCACCCCTACACTGCCCAGCATGAAGTTACCAACCCCACAACCCAATACAGATGGAATCTGTGTCATCTTGGAATCATGAGGCAAAAGAGATAACAAGGGGGAGAGAGCATTACTACCCTCACCACACACACTAAACCAAATCACGTTTCACACATGGCTCTTCCAAGTGAGAAAAAGATCCTACCATTTCGTCCTGCGTGGGGTCGTTGTCAAAGATCTTCATAGGCGGAGGGAGGGGTGTGTGTGACTCTTCATCTGCCTCATCTTCACCCCAACCTTTCTTGCTCTTCTAGAACAAAAGAGCAGCATTAGTCACTGTTTCCTACAGTTGGAGATGTCAGTTGGTTCAGGACTTGGGATTTCTTAAAAAGCAATATATGATACCCTGCTCTCTCAACACACTCCTATTTTTCCCTGTGTGGAATGGGCACCCTTGTTTATCTCAAAGGACAGTGAGGACCAAATGGGGGAAAACACACACACATACATGACAGACATTTACCTTACTGATTAGCCAGGAAAAGGAAGGCTGAGACAGTGGTCAGAGAGAAACCAACATTTTAAGTTTATGAACAACGATTAAACCACAGTCTAGATGTCACCAGGCTCTAGTGTCATTCTCAGGAAGAAAAGGCAGATAGCATAAAACTACAAAGAGAGTCTGCTTTCATATCAAGAAGAATTTCTTAGCCATGTCAGTGACTAGAGTAGGTTAGTTTGCCAGGTAAAAGAGTTATCTCATTCCGTAACCAAATACCCTTTATATTTTGACTACAGAATCCCAGCTTTGGAAGGGATATAAGAGATCCTTGGCCAGTCTGACCATCGGGCCAACATGAGTCTCTCCGACTGTTATGTGAGGTCATATGCTCTCCCAAACCTTTCCAATATGGATGTTCATTTGTTTTCATGAAGGCCCATTTCATTACTAGTTGAGCTTCATTAAAGGCTGAAACCTTGCCTATTGTAAACCTTCACCTGTTAAGTATAATACTCCCCTCTGGAGCAACCAGAGTTGTCAACTCCCTTTTATACATGGCACTGCTCAACATACTCGGAAACAGTCATAATCTCAAAAGACAGTCCTCTTGTTTTCCAAGTGAAATGATCTCCATCTTTTTATTCTTATTCTAAACAGTTCTAGCAGGAACTTACCTGGTAGTCCAGTGGCTAAGACTCCATGCTCCCAACGCAGGGGGCCAGCGTTCAGTCTGTGCTCAAGGAACTAGATCCCACGTGCCACAACTAAGTGTCCGTGGGTCACAACTAAAGATCTTGCCTGCGGCAACTAAGACCCTAAACAACCAACCAAACATTTTAAAAATAGGTAAATAAAAGTCCTAGCAGGTTTTATGTAGTCTTTAGTAGAGACTGGGGACTTGGTGACCACTGGCTCCCTGTGGGCCTAGACCGCCATCTCCAAAGGGTGGGCGGAGGAGGAAGAGGGATAGACTGGGAGTTTGGGGTTGGCAGATGCAAACTATTACATTTAGAATGGATAAACAACAAGGTCCTACTGTATAGCACAGGGAACTACATTCAAACCAGGTATCTCGAAAATACCCAGACCCAAGAAGCCCAACTACAGGGAGTTAGAATCCGGCTAGTTCACAAGCCTTGGTGAAGGACACCTCCTGAGGCTCCAGGAATGAGGCACGTCAGAAGGCCCTCCTGACGGAAGGCTCCGAGGCCTCGTGTAATTACCTCATCAGCGCTGTCTCCCTGAGGGGTCGTCTCATCCCCAGGCTTGGGAGACCCCAAGTCGAAGCTCTTCCGACCATCTCGTACTTTCTTCTGCTTCTTGATGTTTCCATCTGCTTTTCCACTGTTAAGCCGGCGCACGGGACTCGTCAGCCACTTCTTCAGGGTGTTGGTGGAACGCTTGGGCCCGGGGGAGCTGTGGATGGAGTTCAGGGATGGTTGGGCCTGCAGGTTGGCCACCGACTCGGACTTGCCTCCGTTTTCACTTGAGGAATGAGAGTACGCATCTGAGGAGAAAGAACAGATAGGCATAGCTGTGTCAGGACACTTAAGTAGGCCGCCAGCCTGGGAATAAGAGAGCTCGGCTTCAGGAAGCGGGGCACAAGGGAGAATGTCAAGGCCAGCTGTAGATTCTGGTCAAGGAAACCCCCTTATTATCAGATGGTATTAGCTAACACTCAATCCACAGGCGCTGTGGATACAGTAGTAGTAGAAGACAAAGACCCCAGCCTTCATGGAAAAAAAAAAAATCAAGCCTCTCAGTGAGATTCATCAACTGATACCAATGTCATAAAGCACTGATGAGTATTCTAAAGTTGCATAAGACAGATTTTATTTTCAAACCCCTTATTTAGTTACATACACAGAGAGAGAGACAGAGACAGAGAGAGCAAGAAAGACAAGAGCCAAAGAGCAAGACAGGACGCGCAAAATAAAGGTAAACGCACAAAGCAGTATATGATTAATTGCCAAAGGGCTGGCATGAACTCTAGACGATAAAGAAACAGAGTTCAGAGGAGGGCCAGATCAGTGTAGGCAGTAAGACCGTTCTGAAAAGCTTTAATGGAAAAGATGTGTCTGAATAGAAGAGAAGGAATTCCAAAAGGGGGAGATGGCAGGCACAAAAGCACAGAGGCAGGAAGATGGAAAAATAAGTTAACACAGCCCTTAAATAGATCCTTTAAATGAAATACAGATAACAGAGAAGGAAACACTGGACAGAAAGAAGAGTGAAAACATTTAATAATAAACTAGAGGAGCATGAGCTTTATTATGAGACTCTGCTGGGAAATGGGGTGATAAAAAGGGCTTCTGTTTTTTAATTAACTTGGTAACTGCATGTAACATAGCCCTAGGAAGAAGACTGAATCCAGAAGGCCACACCAGGACACAGCGAAGACAAAAGAAGGAATGCGAGGCATTTCAAAGCAAGATGTGATAGGGCTAGTATCTGGATGACACATCAAAGGTGAGCTGTCTCTTTTGTGCTGCTGCTTCTCAATGGCAAAAGGTCTTGGGAGAACACCTGACCAGTTTCACCTCACCCCTGATGGGCCCTCTTACCCTGGTACCAGTTACATGCTGGCATTTAAACATAGTATTGCTGTGACTTCTCACACCCACTTGTCTCAAAGACCAAATCATCTTTTCTTATAATGACTTTATCTGAGATCCAGACTCGAGGTCTACCCTGGCCTTGGAGGCCCTACAGCCTAGACCTGCCCAATACATTCAATATAAAACCTTAAAGTGAATCAGTGCTTTTGCCAATAGAGAGCTGCCTCCAGCTTCTATACTGGTGGATCTCATAGGCACCAAGCTCAGGCTCTTCACCCTATGGGAACTTCCTTAGTTATGGTCAGAGTTCTGCGCATACTCTGGAAAACAACGACAGAATATCTGCATGTAGAAGCATTAAAAATTGAGCTCCTAAAGCCCCTTGGTATGAAGGAACACTCAGAGGGTTGCTCAGCTCAGGGACTATGTGGGGATCGACTGGCTTGGTTGACGTCCCTTTAAGGACAAAGTCATAATCTTATCTCAGAGAATTCCGTGTTGGCTGTGGTCTTGGTTGTGTTGACATTATTTCTCAAGTGTTTGGTATGGGTCAAACTCTTGTTCTCAGAAGCCTGGGTGATAAACATCTCAGAAGCACTGGTAGTGGGCCTCTTATCTTTCTGTTGATAACTGCAGAGGCTTTCCATTCACCATACCCATGTGATACCACAAGGCTCTATTAAATCCAAGCCTTCAAAACTTAGATATCAGCATATGTTATGTCAGCAGAGCTAGAGGCCCAGCTACATTAATTGTGCCTGGTACTACTACGCAGACAGATGACTGAATACATTTTCTGTTCCATGGCAAACCCTAGGCTGGCTTTGAGATTGAAGAATGCAAATTTTGACTGACCATTCTTCTTGTCTCTCTGTCATCTGGTTCTGCTTTGGTGCGTTCTGCACAAATTAGTGGCAAGTGGACAGATTACAAAGTACAAATAAAAATCAAGAGTATTCTCACTTTTGTTTCAAGTTTATTCTGTGTAAACAATTAGGGCCATTCAACCACAGCCCACATAAAAGAGAATTCAAGAATTGAAGCAATCTCTAATTTGTCATTTACAGTTAGGGTCCTGTGTTGAGGCAGGGCTGCCTCTAAATCACTTTGAATGCAAAAGAATATGGCATCATTTAGTCTCAAATTTATACTTAGTTTATTGCTACTTCAAAGAATAATTGGCATGTGATGCTCATTCTATCTTTGAAAAATGGATGCAATGAGCTGTTTGAGAATTTATTTTAGTACCTTTCCAGGCACAACAGTTAACTGACTGACTTGTAACAACTACAACAGTAATACTGTTATTTCATCAAATCTTCCCAAGCTGAGATAGGTACTATTTAGTAGGATTGTCATTTTAGGAAATACAGTGTTCCAAGAAACCAAGGGTCAGTGCTGGTAAGTGGCAGAGAAGCAAAATTTATACCTAGATCTGACCCCACTACATATCTATTTAATCTTAGTCTAACATCTGTGTTGTGAATGTGAATGTGAAGTCGCTTAGTCGTGTCCGACTCTTTGCGACCCCGTGGACTGTAGCCCACCAGGCTCCTCTGTCCATGGGATTCTCTAGGCAAGAGTACTGGAGTGGGTTGCCATTTCCTTCTCCAGGGGATCTTCCCAACCCAGGGATCGAACCCAGGTCTCCTGCATTGCAGGCAGACGCTTTAACCTCTGAGCCACCAGGGTACAACATCTGTGTTAATACCATGTATTCTTTTAGCCTCTATATCATAAAAAGGAACATCAAGCTGCTAGTCTATGCAACATTAATATAAATATACATTTATATATAATTTATATGTTACAACATTTCAAAGATGAAAACAATCTCAGTCTTACTAATTTTACAGATAAGACAAGGAAAGCTTGTATTCGGGAAATCCATGGTCATAGATTGGCTAGTCATAAAGCTAGGACCAGAATCCAGGCACCTCCACATCTCTCCAGGGTTCTGAACCAATGCTTCCTCTTTAGCCTTGAGGCATTAAAACCTGCCTCATAAGGTTGGGATTCTGGCTTTAGGTCACTGGGAAGACAGGTAATGTGCAGGTAATAAGTTCTTTGGTATGTCCATCCTTTCTAGATCAGGAAAAAAAAATATTCTGAGGTTGATTTTACTATGAGATATTTTTGAGACAGAGAAAAATATATAGAAAAAAATTAAATAGCAACCCACTCTAGTACTCTTGCCTGGAGAATCCTATGGAGGGAGGAGCCTGGTAGGCTACAGTCCATGGGGTTGCAAAGAGTCGGACACGACTGAACGACTTCACTTTCACTTTCACCTACCACCTATGTAGGTAGACAATTTTTTTGTCTAAGTCTAGACATTTTTTTTGCCATATTTGCTTGTTTTTTAAATCTTTTAATTGAACTATAATTGATTTACAAAGTTATGTTGGTTTTAGGTGTATTAAGCAAAGTGATTTTGTATTTAGCAAAGTGATTCAGTTATATATGTGTGTGTGTACATATATATATATTTTTTCAGATTCTTCACTATTATATATTTTAAGATGCTGAATATAGTTACCTGTGCTATACAGTAAATCCTTCTTCTTTATCTAATTTATATACAGTAGTGAGTGAAAGTCTCAGTCGTGTCTAACTCTTTGCGACCCATGGACTATACACTCCATGGTATTCTCCAGGCCAGAATGCTGGAGTGGGTAGCCTTCCCCTTTTCCAGGGGAATCTTCCCAATCAGGGATCGAACCCAGGTCTCCTGCATTGCAGGCGGATTCTTTACCAGCTGAGACACAGGGAAGCCCATGTAGCCCATGTACAGTAGTGTGTATATGTTAATCCCAAACTCCCAATTTATCCTCCCCCCACCTTTTCCCTTTGGTAATCATAAACATGTTTTCTATGTCTGGAGTCTGTTTCCGTTTTGTAAATAAGTTCACTTATATCATTTAAGATTGCATATGTAAGTAGTGAAAGTGAAAGTGAAGTCGCTCAGTCGTGTCCGACTCTTAGCGACCCCATGGACTGCAGCCTATCATGCTCCTCCGTCCATGGGATTTTCCAGGCAAGAGTGCTGGAGTGGGTTGTCATTTGGTATTTGTCTTTGTCTGCTTACTTCACTTAAAATGATGATCTCGATGTCTATCCATGTTGCTGCAAATGGCATTATATCATTCTTTTCTATGGCTTAGTAATATTCCATTATATGTATAATATGTGTGTGTGTGTGTATATACATATATATACACATACTACATCTTCTTTATTGATTCAACTGTTGATGGACGTTTAGGTTGCTCCCATGTCTTAGCTATTAAAAATAATGCTGCTATAAACACTGGGGAGCAGGTATCTTTTCAAATTAGAGTTTTCTTTAGATATCTGCCTAGGAATGAGATCACTGGATCATATGATAATTCTACTTTTAGTTTTTTAAGGAATCTCCATATTGTTCTCCATGGTAGCTGCACCAATGTATATTTCCAACAACAGTGTAGAGGGTTCCTTCTTCTCCACACCTTCTCTAGCACATGTGATTTCTAGACTCTTTGATGATCACCATTCTGATCAGTGTGAAGTGATACCTCACTGTAGTTTTAATTTGCATTTCTCAAATAATTAGCAATATTGAACACCTCTTCATGTGGCTGGCTGTTGGCCATCTGTATGTCTTTGGAGAAATGTCTATTTAGGTCTTCTGGCCATTTTTTGATTGGTTTGTTTGTTTTGATTAATATTAAGCTGTATAAGCTGGTTGTATATTTTGGAGATGAATCCCTTGCTGGTAGCATTGTTCATAAGTATTTTCTCCCAGTTCATAGTTGTCTTCTCTGTTTATGGTTTCCTTTGTTGTGCCAAAGCCTTTAAGTTTAATTAGGTTCCATTTGTTTATTTTTGCTTTTGTTTCTGTTACTCTAGGGTAGAGAGCCAAAAAAATATTGCTGTGATTTATGTCAAAGAGTAATATGCACCTACATTTTCCTCTAGGAGTTTTATAGTACTGTATTTGGTCTTATGTTTAGGTCTTCCATTCATTTTGAGTTTATACTTGTATATAGATAACAGTCTAATTTAATTCCCCAGCCACCTCTCTAAACGGCCCAATGTCTTCCTTACTATCTAAGAAAAGTAGCATGATGCATGGTCACAGAACACATTCCAAAGCTTCACTGATGACGAGAGAATCCTTGACACCAACATTCATCTCTTCATGATATTTTGTTCAAGCAGATTAAAAAAGAAAACTCTTTCAGTATAACTGGCATAATTTCCCTGCCTTGATTATATGATTCAAGAATAATCTACTGGTGCCTATTTAATGGATGGCAACAGAGAGATGGCAGCACTGGACAGACATTAGGGCCTCTGTTTCTTCATCCGTGAAATGGTCAGATTAGACACAATGCATTCAAAGTCTTGCCCTACCACTGCATAGCCCTGTGACTCTGGGCCAGTTATTGATCTCAGTATATCTCAGTTTTCTCATCAGTAAATGAAGATAACATTAGTATCAACCCTAAAGGGTTGTTATTAGGATTAAGGAATAAATGTTTGTGAAGTGCTTATAACAAATGTTATACTTCCACTGGAAGTACCATCTAAGTTAAATAAAAAGTAATAAAACCATAACTATCTCCCCTAGTTCCATGTCTGTGATTCTATTCTGTATCTTCCTTCACTACATCTGTATGTTCTTCTAAAGGCTAGTCTAGATAATGCAAGGCCATTTTTAAACTCAAAGTGCTATGCCTCATGAAAACAAAAAAAAACTTAGGGCTACCAGTTGCTATTCTGTGCTATTCTCCCTCCCCACTTAGAATAACTTACAATCAATGCCTGAAATCTCACTGGAGAATAAGGAGTCACATCCCTGGGCTACCAGGTTATTGCTGTCTACCCTCCCACCATTAAGAAGTTTAAGCAGTACAGGTTACTCCCTGGAAATGACACATGCCTCTTTATCTACAGGGTATCCCTCAGAACAGGAACTTCTGATGGTCCTGATGACCAGGCAACTGAATGGCTGTGAATATTAGGGTCTCAGATAACACCATCGGGTTGGAATAAACATATCAACATTATTGGTCTAAATCTTGAGAGAAAGGTTCCATAATTTTAGGTATTCAAGAATCATGCTTCTAAGCACCACAGGAGTGAGAGCTGTCTGCTTGACATAAAGACGAAAACTGGAATAAAGCCCATGAGAGTTTACATACTTGAACACATCCTAAAGGGTCCACTGTCTATGTTGTACATTCTTTTAGTTGGGTAACCTTTCATCATTAACCAAAATATATGATATTTGTATACAACAGGGGTAGTGACTGAATATACTAGAAATTTTGTTCATTTATAAAGTTTCTTCCTGAAATGTTTTGCCTCATTTTATTTTGCTTTTAATGTTACACCTAAAAAATAAAAGCTTCTACTCTTTTTTTGCTCTATTGTAAATTTTGCAAAACTATTCCAAAAGAATACATTGTGTACAAGTCACCAAAGAAAGCAAATTTAGGGTACAGCTGCACCCACGGATCTTTCATCTGCCAGTTTTCTAATCACAAAATACCAGTTCAGCTTTCTTTCCACTGATCTCAAAGTGAGTTGAAAGTGAAGGACCACAACTCCTAGACAAAAGGAAGGCAGTTCTATTAGTTTTGTGTGTTTAATAGCCCCAAAGACCAGGAATGGTGTCCTTAGAAGGGCTAGGCTGGGACCTCAGAGTACACACATGTACAGATGGCACCCAAGGTTTTGGTGGGTTACGAGTGCCCCAGATGCATAACTCACTAAGCTGGCCTACCATTTTCTACGCTGACTTCAGGGGCACAACTCAAGAAGGAAAACTCATTTCAATCCAGTCTTCTGCAGTTCAGTGACGGTATTCAATCACATCCCAAAGGCAGATGTGATTCGTAATACATATACACAATATGTAATTCACACACTGTATTATGTACTTGCTAAAAGATTTCGGGTCTAGTTGTTCTTTATTAGTCATACCTCATCACCCACCCTCTAGATGGACAACAGGTCTATAAAATTCTTGCTGGTATTCATCATAATATTGTTTTGGAAGTTTTGACTCCAGTAGTTGGAATCAGAAGAAATCACAAAGATTTCTAAAATCATTAGATATTTACAAAAAAGTCCTTTAAACTCTTGTTATTTTGTTTTGCTCAGCTCCAATGGTACAAGAATAATTGTAAACTCATTCTTATTGCTGTCAATGTCTTGAGTTATATAAAATGTGAATGCATTCAAATACATCTGTCTATAGAGATTATATATGCCCAAACATTTCTGTTTTCTTTGGCTTTCTATAAATAATTTACTTAATATAAAAATCAGAAGTATCACACCTTTTTTTTTCACACTGGAAATTGCACATCTAGAGAAGGGTGTATGATGGGAAGGTCAAGGGTGAAATTCTCTGGGTAATAAACCCATAAATTCAATTGTTTATAAGCATGAAGAGCACAAAACCTACAGTATTAGTGTGTCCTTCATGATACAACAGAAGGGCCCTGGCAGGTCTTTTAGCAGAATGTTGAGCAAAAATAATCTCCTGGTTGCACTTTCCAATGAGGTCCTGAGGCAAGGCACCACCAGTTCCTGGCATGGCTGACTTCCTTGAAAACCACTTGGGTGCATGTCTTGGTGTCTGGGCCACTTGGCAGCAGAGGAAAGCTGCTTCGGTGACAGCAACGGGACATGTGGGAGTGGGAGAATCAGCCTGGTCCAAAAACTAGGAAGCTTGTTGCCCTTGCGATTGCTCCTACCACAACCTTAGATTAAAGCTGGCAAACAGCCTGGCTCAGGATACTCCCTCCCTCACCTCTTAGCCTGATTCAAGTCCCAAATGCATGGTGCAAACCCTGCTTCCTGCTTATTAAGTCATAGCTTTTACACACTTAGCTCAGGAATTTCTTCTCCAATAAGTCCCTTGCCAACTTATCATTCTTCACCACTCTATTCAGGCTATTTTTATGCTTTTTAAAATATATTTTTAACATTCATATATCTATGATTTATAATATTTGTCTTATTTTTCTCATTAAATTAAAAATACAAAATGAAGGTCCACTCTGAGCCTCAAAGGCACATGGCTTTGGGCTCTATGTTTAAAAAAAATTTTTTTTTTATTTTATATTGGAGTACAGTGGCACTAGTGGTAAAGAACCTGCCTTCCAGTGCAGGGACATAAGAGACTAGGGTTTGATCCTTGGGCTGGGAAGATCCTCTGGAGAAGGGAATGGCAAACCACTCCAGTATTCTTGTCTGGAGAATCCCATGGAGAGAGAAGTCTTGTTTGTGGGCTACAGTCCATGGGGTCACAGAGTCAGAAGTGACTTAGCACATGTGATTGACTAACAATGCTGTGTTAAGTTTCTGAGCTTTCTCTTATTTACTTTCTACTTATTGGTCCCCTTCTCTTCCCTGCTAGTCCTATCCTGGGAGCATGTGCATAGAGATCTGAATCACAAAGACAATTCCAAATCCCAGTGGCATCCATAGAGGGCAGGAATCCTTTTCATCTTCAAAGCCCACTGGGACGTTAGCGCTTCATATCGGGATCTTCTCCAACAGACAAAGCAATCTCCACGAGAGTGAAAAGTCAGCACCCCTGGCTCTAATATAGATGAATTCTTTGGAATTTTGTTCTAATTCAGTCCAGATCTCCATTGACTACTGCTGGCTGCTTCAGTGCCTTGTCCCAACACTTTCTACTTTGACTTCTGGCAGGATGCCACTGGATGCAGAGTAAAATAAAATTTCCAGCTGCTCACTGTCAGGTTTCCTTGGCCTCAGTTTCACCTGTGTCATCTTCTCTCTGAGCCAGAGGCAGAGGAAGGAGAGATCAAAGGGCACTGAGTCCATCCCTTCCCCCAACCCAGACAAGCATCTGCTGCTGCTTTATTGACTACACCAAAGTCTTTGACTGTATGGATCACAACAAACTGTGAAAATTCTTAAAAGAGAAGGGAATACTAGACCACCTTACCTACCTCCTGAGAAATCTGTATGCAGGTCAAGAAGCAACAGTTAGAACTGGACATGGAACCAAATTGGGAAAGGAGTATATCAAGGCTGTATATTATCATTCTGCTTATTTAACTCCTATGCAAAATACATCATGCAAAATGCCAAGCTGGATGAAGCACAAGCTGGAATCAAGATTGCTGGGAGAAATATCAATAACCTCAGATATGCAGATAACACACTCTTACGGCAAAAAATAAAGAGGCACTAAAGAGCCTCTTGATGAAAGTGAAAGAGGACAGTGAAAAGGCTGCTAACAACTGAACATTCAAAAAACTAAGATCATGGCATCTGATCCCATCACTTCACGGCAAATAGATGAGGAAACAATGTAAACAGTGACAGACTTTATTTTCTTGGGCTCCAAAATCACTGCAGATGGTGACTACAGCCACAAAATTAAAAGACACTTGCTCCTTGGAAGAAAAGCTATGACAAACCTAGACAGCATATTAAAAAGCAGAGACATTATTTTGCCCACAAAGGTCCATCTAGTCAAAGCTATGGTTTTTCCAGTAGTCATATATGGATGTGAGAGTTGGATCATAAAGAAAGCTGAGCACCGAAGAATTGATGCTTTTGAACTGTGATGTTGGAGAAGATTCTTGAGAGTCCCTTGGACTGCGAGGAGATCAAACCCGTCAATCCTAAAGGAAATTAGTATTGAATGTTCATTGGAAGGACTGATGCTGAAGCTGCAGCTCCAATACTTTGGCTACCTGATGCAAAGAACTGACTGATTGGAAAAGATCCTGATGCTGGGAAAGACTGAAGGCAAGAGGAGAAGGGGACGAGAGGATGAGGTGGTTGGATGGCACCACCGACTCAATTGACAAGAGTTTGAGCACGCTCCAGGAGCTGGTGATGGATAGGGAAGCCTGGCATACTGCAGTTCATGGAGTCACAAAGAATCGGACATGACTGAGTGACTGAACTGAACTGAAACATGTTACACCATGGCTGTCACAGGCTATCACGCTGGCTCATACAATAAACTATTTCCCTCTGGTTGGCTCTGGAAGTTAAGGGTGAAGAATTCTGAATCTTGACACATCAGATCAGGTAAAAGTCAGTGAATACACAGCTCTACTTCTTTTCCAAGAGCAAATATTCTAGATATTAGTTTCATTGATATTATTTTATCTCTGAGACTTGTCCACAGCCTCTGGAGAAGAAGTGCACATTTTTTTTTTCTAAACTGTGAATAGGAAACTCTCCTAAAAGGCTTCTGAATGGTTCAAAACATCACCACCAAAAGAATGTGGTAAAACTTCCCTAAACTGAGACTGAAGAAAGGATAAAACCTAAATACAGAATTACTAGTATGAAACCTATTAGTGTCAAACTAGATATCAGTCTAAAACCTAAATACAGAATTTTTGTTTAAGTAATGGTTTCTAGTTGTAATAGGACAACAAGAATCAGCAGATTAGTAGGAGCCGAGGTCACCTGGGATCGTCACCTGGGATCTGTTTTCTTCTATAAACATATCATGAGCACAAGGAAGTCTTCTAGTTATGGCACAAGCACCTGTCAGGTCCCAAGGCTGGGGAAGGTGTCTTCTTCTGGCTTCTTCTCCTCATAGGCCATGCTTTCAAGCGCCATCCCTGGCAAGGAAGCCAAATTCTCCTGGCAAAGAAGGGCCGCTCCTGAGTCCAGGATGTATCCACACCACTGCTTTCTCCTAAGCCTTCAAAGAAACTCGCGGGTGGGCTTCCCTGGTGGCTCAGGCGGTAAAGAATCTGTCTGCAATGTGGAGACCTGGGTTCGATCTCTGGGTTAGGAAGATCCCCTGGAGGAGGGCATGGCAAACCACTCCAATATTCTTGCCTGGAGAATCTCCATGGACAGAGGAGCCTGGCAGGCTACAGTCCATGAGGTTGCAAAGATCGGACACAACTAAGCGACTAAGCACACAGCACACACACAGGTTAAATGTAAGCTCTCAAAAATAGCCTTTCCCTATTACCTAACATGGTAACATTTCCCACTTTTCAGAATGTGTGAACATAAACAAGTTCAGCTCCAGTAATACACATAAAGCCTCAAAATGACATTATGTAAGTTACTGTATTTAACTGAAGACTCTCAGAGAATGACCAAGACTATCTTTCAGTTTTTCTGTCCTGCAAGCAGATTCTTCATTCACAAAGGTTTCTGCAAGGATATTTCTCTTCCCATTCCTGCTGTCACTGCCCTAATTCAGAGATTTTAAATCCTCTTGTTTTAACTGTGTGTTAACAACCACCTCCAAACTGGTCTCTCTGAAGCTACTCTTTTTCTCTTATCTATTCGATGTCTCTCCACTACGAGAACAACTCTATCACTTTGGTCAATTAAAACTTGACTAACCAAGTCTAACTCAGCATGCCATTGAAGGTACTCCATGGTCAGGCCCAAGCTCACATTTCCAGCTCTCTGAGCTTCCACTCTTTGATAATCCAGGGTTCTCAAACTGTGATCCCCAGACCAGCAAGATAACCATCACCTGGGTACTTGTTAGAAGTGCAAAATCTTGGGTCCCGCTCCTGAGGTACCAGATGAGAAATGAAGAGGGTGGCTCAGCACTCCTGTGTTCTAAACAAGCCCTGCAAGTAATTTTGATGTATGTAAAGGTTTAGAAACAACTATCCTACACAAGCCATCTGCTTTCAGCTAATTATTCAGTTCACTGCATTTCTCTTTGCTCAAACCATTCTGCAGCCTCTCAGCTTGTCCAAAGCCTACCTAGGAGTCCTTAGGTGACTAAGCCCAGCATAATCCTCCTGTTTTTCTGGGAGTCTCTCTCATGCCATTCATTTGGCACTGATAAATGCTCATTTATGTCCTTTACCTCCCTAACTCTAAGGAATGTCCTTGAGGACAGAGATGTCCTCCATCTTTATATCCCCAGCAGAAGCCCTTTGGTTACAGAGGTGCTCATTAAATAGCTGGTGATGAATAGCTAAGGACAAAGCAAAAGAATTCATTGGAGTCTGATTATTTTCAGACCCAGAGACCTCTAAGACCTCTAAGAAATGTTGTTGAGGTGCTCATCTCTTAAACTTAGCAATTTGACTATCCATGTAGGCTAGTGCTTTCTGTTCCTTATGATGTTCAAAGTGTTACCCAATCAATTAAGATGGGTTAAAGAAACTACATGTTTCCTTTCTGCAGGACTTCTAGGAAACTTTAATATGCTAATTAACATGCTCATGTAGATGACTCTTCAAAGGGAATATTTACCAAATTCTATTAATATGTTATGAAAGCAGGGTTGTTAGTATCCATCTTGGCTATTATTCCATCTCAGATTAGAATACAAAAGGTGAATTGGATTCCTGAGGATGGTATCCTGGAAACAGGGTTGACAGTCAAACTCAAAACCTCCTATGAACACCAAAGCCAAGAGATAAGTTACAGTCCAGACCAGTTATTTTTGGCTATGTGCTATCACATCAGAGTCTACGCAGGAGCCAATGGGAAGCCTGACCTGAATTCAACTTATAATGTGCCCTTCAGTAGTAACCTTAACCAAAGGTAACCATGCCAGGCTTAATTACAGAGGAGGAGGGAAAGAGCTAAGCAGGGTGCTGCTGGAACATTAAGACTTCAATTATGTGCTACTTAACTGAAAATGTCACAGTGGAAATTCTCCTAGGGAACCTGAGGCAAGACGAAAGAGGAAGGAACTACATATCTGGAGGAAGTAATAGGTGGTCAATGATTTGGTTTTCAGGGTCCTTTTTTTGGAAATGACATTTGTGTGGGGGGTAGGGGGCGGTGGTGTAGGAAAGAAACTGTTAAGATTTAGGGTTTCCAGGAATTAATACAACTTGAGACCCTGCAGTCTTAGCCTGGCCCTGTCTTTCCTAAGGACCTGTGCCAAGTGAGTTTTCCTCTAGGACCTTGCTACCTGGCTTGGAAAAAAGCAGTGGGCAAATAAGACTGTGTTCAGTCTGGGCCTCCCAACCAAGCCCAGCCTCTCCGTATACATTCTCCCCTCTGTTCTTCATTCAACAGCGTCCTTATGGTCCTCCCTGTCCTCTCTGGGCCCAAAGCACAGATGTACGCTTAGGGTACACTAAGGGAATGCATCCTCAGGTTGATAAGTTCACAAATATCAACCTGGGGTTGAGTTCACGAGTATGATCCCATTGGTGTCATTTCTTAAAAAAATTATTTAAACATAATTTCAGATTTAGAGAAAAGTGCCAAGATCTTATACAAAGTATTCTTATATCTCTTTCACCCAGATTTCCCAACTAATAACACTCTACCACTTACTTTTCTTTTCTTTCTCTTTCAAAACTGTTGAGAATAAGTTACAGAGAAGATTCCCCTATATCCCTAAATACTTCAGTGCTGTTAATTGCTCAGTTGTGTCTGACTCTTTGGACTGTACCCCACCAGGCTACTCTGTCCATGGAATTCTCTAGGCAAGAATACTGGAGTGGGTTGCCATGCTCTCCTCCAGGGGACCTTCCCCATCCAGGGATCGAACCCTCGTCTCCTGTATTGCAGGCAGATTCTTTACTGTCTGAGCCACCAGGGAATATTGATACTCTATTTTGCTTAAATGTTGCCAAACATTCCGATAGCATGCTTTATGGAAAAAGGTCTTATCTTTCATGACTTGGACATTTTTTATAAGTATAGGGTAGTTATTTTGTAGAATATTCCCTCAAACGGGGTTTGCTGGATGTTTCCTTAATGTTAGAGTAAGCATTTTTACAGGAATAGTCCTGAATATGATGCATCCTTATCAGGAGGTACATGATATCTATTAGATCCAATTCTAGTGATGTTAATTCTGATCTCTTAGTTATGGTGAGATCTGTTCCTGGCACAATTTTCTAATTCATCAAGTTAAACTGCAGATATGCTTTGTCCTGGTGTTTTCAAAGTCTGGTATAAACCATCTATAAGTGATATTTGAACACAATTCCTAGGTAAAATACTCAATTCCACTCATGAAATAATTTCCTGATCACAAATGTTGTTGTTGTTCAGTTGCTAAGTCATGTCTGACTCTTTACAACCCGATGGACTGTTGGATGCCAAGCCCCTCTGTCCTCTATTATCTCCCAGAGTTTGCTCAAACTCCTGTTCATTGAGTCAGTGATGCTATCTAACATCTCATCCTCAAGAACCCCATGTATGTATGATGACAAGAGCCCCATGTCATGTATGATGACAAATATGAGAGAATAATTTTCTGTTCCACTGAAAACAGGTTGAACAATGTATAATGAAAACAGTGATTTTTGCTAAAGGCTAGAACTAGATTTTGTTAAAATTTTGTTAAGTTTGCTTTTTAAATTTAAAATTGATTTTAGCCTTGTGGGTATATGAAACCAGTCAAGCTGAAGTTTCCACATGAAACTCACATTCCTAAATGGGCCCAGGAGTTCCTTCTGCAGCTGCTGCTGCTAAGTCGCTTCAGTCGTGTCTGACTCTGTGTGACCCCATGGACAGCAGCCCACCAGGCTTCTTTGTCCACAGAATTCTCCAGGCAAGAATACTGGAGTGGGTTGCCATTTCCTTCTCCAAGAGTGCCTTCTATAGATCTTGAAATTGGCCCTGAAAATGACATTGGGGGTTTTGTGACTCTGTTGATTATTTATAATGTTTTACTAATAAGTACAGAAATATCATCATGACAAAGGGCGCTGGTTGCTCTAGTCTTGAGTGTGTGAGCTGACCGGCTGAGAAAGCCAGAGACTAGAGAATGGAAACGCGATTCTAAGATACTGGGAGACAGCAAGCCATTTCTGTCCTCACAAGTCAGACTTAAAGAGTGTTAACCGGTGGGAGAAATGGCAAGTGAGTGATGAGAAAGTGATCACTGAGAACCTTAGCTGGCCCCAGGGGCACAGGTAAAGCTAGGTAGGGGCTATGTTGGGAACATACAGTGGGAACCCTGGAAAGGTCACTTCCTAATTATACCACATAGGTTATTTGCATAACTGTGTCAAGGAACTTCAACAGGCATTCCCTGCCTTTCGGGCAGGTGAGACAAGCTGACACCTTGTCCTCTAGCCACGAGCTGGTTCTTGAGACTTACCAGTAGTATTTCAACTTCCTTGTATCATCAAAAACATCCAAAGTGCCCACTGGGCTGCTAGAGAACAGAGTGCTTACTCATACAGGGCAGGGGCCAAAGCTCAGATGAACTTTGGGATTAATAGGAAAGATAAACATGAGAAGAATTCAGATATCGGACAATCAAGAGAGGCATGGAGTGGCAACATGGAGAGTGCGAGTCTGCTAGGGACATTCATATTCATGTTTTAAGAAAGAATCCAAACACTCTGCTGCCAAATGACCACAACCTGGGACCAAAGGCCCAAAGGCTCTACTCTGCCATGCCCACCCAGTGGTGACAAAGCCATCTCCTCATTACTACAGCTGGAACCCCCAGCTTCTTCTTAATTCTTGATCATTAATGACTGCGGCAGGGTATCATCCAGTGCCCCCAATATCCTGGAGATAGCCTCTGCAGGAAAAATTACAATTGGACTATTTCCCTAAGAATGTCTCTTTGCTAGAAGACTACCTAGATGCTGCCCTACTATGAGGGCTCTTTTATTCCTTAAGAACCCTGAGTCCTGTAGGCTCAATTTATATTTGAAGATAAGGTTTTACTATTCTTTCATTCAACAAATGTCTATTGAGTGCTGTCTATGTGCCCTGCACAGTTCTTGATTCTGGGCAACACCTATGAAGACGACAAAGCCCCTGACCAGCAGATGTTGGCAATTTGATCTCTGGTTCCTCTGCCTTTTCTAAAACCAGCTTGAACATCTGGAAGTTCACAGTTCATGTATTGCTGAAGCCTGGCTTGGAGAATTTTGAGCATTATTTTACTAGTGTGTGAGATGAGTACAATTGTGTGGTAGTTTGAGTATTCTTTGACATTGCCTTTCTTTGGGATTGGAATGAAAGCTGACCTTTTCCAGTCCTGTGGCCACTGCTGAGTTTTCCAAATTTGCTGGCATACTCTTATAAGTAGGTTAATAAAGACATATACATGTTAAGTGGAGGAGGAAATGGCAACCCACTCCAGTATTCTTGCCTGGAAAGTCCCATGGATGGAGGAACCTGGTAGGCTACAGTCCATGGGATCACAAAGAGTCAGACATGACTGAGCGACATTTACTTATACGTGTTAAGCGTTTAAAGATGCTGTGAAATGGCTCTCCAGAAAGACTGCTGCTGCTGCTGGTAAGCTGCTTCAGTAGTGTCCAACTCTGTGTGACCCTATGGACAGCAGCCCACCAGGCTCCTCTGTCCATGGGATTCTCTAGGCAAGAATATTGGAAAGGTTTGCCATTTCCTTCTCCCCAGAAAGATATATCAATTTATATTCCTACCAGTGTATGACTGTCTATTTCCCCCATTTTTACCATTAATTTTGTTCACCTGAAGGGTTAAAATTTATTTTTATTTGTATTTCTCTGATTTCTACTGTTACTATCTTTTCCAAAAGTTTGCTTTTTTTAGTTCTCCTTTTTACTTTGGCCCATTTTCCTATTGGGTTGTTGCCTTTTTTCTTATTGATTTCTAAGAACTCTTTATACCTTCTAGATATTAATCTTTTGTCTAATATATAGATTTTAAGTATTTTCCCTCAGCCCATTGCTTGTCTTAAATTCCTTTAGAGTGTCTATTAAATTTGCCTGAAATCCATCTGGAATTAGTTTTTATGTAGAATGTTATTTGAACACATAATTTACCTTAGTATTAAAAAAAAATTTTTTTTTGGCCATGGTGAGCAGCATGCAAGATCTTAGCTTCTCGACCAGAGCTCAAACCAGTTCTCCATGCAATGGAGTATGGATGGAGTCTTAACCACTGGGTTGCCAAGGAAGTCCCCTTACCTACTCTAGCATCAGGAAAAATATTTTAAGCTTCAAAAGAACCTGTTTTATATTTATCTCATAAGCTTCCATATTTTATAAATCAAAATCACGGACTTTTTTTTAGCACATAGGACTTTGAGAAAAGATTAAGCAGCAGCCTTGCCCCACATCTCACAGCCTGAGTATCCTCATGCCCCGTATATGCCCCACCCTGTGCAGGCACCACGCTTGCTAGACTCGTGAGAAGCAGAGCTCAGGCTCTGGCTCTTGGGGCAGTTTCTGTGCTCCTCTGGGTCACATGTCAACAGTAAGGTTCCCCTTCGAAGAGACGATGCAGTCCAATCTAAGTATCGCAGAAGGCCCAAGTTTAAGGACCTAGGAATGCCCATATGAGGACATTACAGTCACTACTCCAAATCACAATTTCCCCCACGCAAACATTCCAATAAATGTGATTTTATTTATCTGTTTTAAGTTTCAATATATTTAGGTTCAATAAGTAGTTACAATGATGCATGAACATAATAAGTTGAATGTTTAAAATATTTGTGATGAGGATAGTGTGAGTCAGCAGGGCACTGAGATGATAAAGAGGGTTAATGTCAACAAGAAGTAGATTTTCCAGTAAAGCCTCATGAGAGATGCTAGAAGCTGTAGCAAGAATAACATGCTGAGGGGGTGCGTTTAGGGGAGGAGGGAATCCCAGTCATGTGTGATGGAGAGCTGGGGTGGAAGGGTAGGGGGTGGTGGAGGTGGGGCCAACTGCCACTCTGCTCTTGGGTGTTCTGACATATCACACTGTCATGGGTGAAGCACAGAGGCTGAGAAACACCTGTGAGTGAACATGCATCTTAATTAAATATATGAACCAAAAAACCTTAAGCTACTGAAACTCTGGAACTGGGAGTCAAAAACTGATGCAGCACCTGCAGTCACGCAGCTCAATGGCGTGGGTCACAGCCATCTGCACTGTCCCATCCAAATCCCCCCGTGACCGTGGCCATGGATATGGTAGACAGCAGACTAGGTTAGAGGTCAGGTAGGGCCAGGACAAGAAGCTGCACTTGCCACCCTGCCCCCATCAACCCCAAGAACCACAAGGGCAGGTAGAAAAAGAGTCTAGGGACCTGCTTGACATAAAATCTACCGTTTTAACCTTGTAAGTGCAACCATCACCATCATCCACCTTTACACTCTGTATGTTCTCTACTGAGATCTTACAACATGACAAATACTCTAATTGGTGTATTTCCACTCTTGTGTAAGGCTTGCAACACGGCCCATGTATAGGTGCTATTATGATGCCCATTTGATACCAAGGATGCGTCATCGGGAGGTGAAGTCCTTTCCGGCAGGTTGCAGAGGTGCTAAGTGACAGCCAGTATTTAGGATGGGTATGTAGGACTCTAAAATCTATACTCCTATGGTTTTGAGCCTCATTTGGATGAAGAACCACACTATAAATGAGAGTGAAAATGTCTTAATGCACCTATTATCTGCACACACAAAAATGAATCTTTAAATTTCTAGTTCAATTGCAAGTGAGGAAAATCTGAACTATTTATAACCCCAAAGAATGGAAATTGCACAGAACTCATTCTATTTAGTAGGATAATGTAAGGATCATAAAAATATTTATAGGGCTTTCATAAGCTCATTTGCAAACTACATCTCCCAAACCTCTTTTCTACCATTAAGCACCTCACCTTTCAATTCTACTATCACAGGGTGGTGCAGAAACAACTTCTGTGGTTCAGGACAAGCCATACAGCCCAACACTGGCACCAGGAGTGGCTTGCCACAGCCCAGTGGGTGACCCCCATGCTCCCACTCTGGAGGACACACTGTTCAAAGCATAGAGAAAGCCTGAAAAATGGAAAAGCAATCTTGATAAGACTATTTTTTGTGTCCTTACCATGAGTTTTTTGTGTTTGCCACCCATGCGTCTCTTGATTGTTTCAGAAAAGGGATCTCTTAGTAGTAGGGTCCCAGTCCAGAGCACACCACCCAGAAACACACGTGTGAGTTGAAGTTGTTCATCTGCCTTCTCCTGGTGATGCTGTAAGAAAGACCTGCTCAAAGACTACTGGGTTCCATCTGAGAGCAGGTTTTCCTAGCTTGGTATGATGTATTATTCCAGGGGATGGGACAGGGTTAGGAGGGGGGTGATCCTAGAAAGAAACCATGAGGTAAAAAAAAAAAAAACAAGAACAACCTTTATTTCCCTCTAACTCTCGTGAAGTTCAAAGTCAAATGAGGTAACTTTTCAGTTCAGTTCAGTTCAGTCGCTCAGTCGTGTCTGATTCTTTGCGACCCCATGAATCACAGCACACCAGGCCTCCCCGTCCATCACCAACTCCCAGAATTCACTCACACTCACGTCCATCAAGTCGGTGATGCCAACCAGCCATCTCATCCTCTGTCATCCCCTTCTCCTCCTGCCCCCAATCCCTCCCAGCATCAGAGTCTTTTCCAATGAGTCAACTCTTCTCATGAGGTGGCCAAACTACTGGAGTTTCAGCTTTACTAGCAGTCCTTCCAAAGAAATCCCAGGGTGATCTCCTTCAGAATGGACTGGTTGGATCTCCTTGCAGTCCAAGGGACCCTCAAAGTCTTCTCCAACACCACAGTTCAAAAGCATCAATTCTTCGGCGCTCAGCTTTCTTCACAGTCCAACTCTCATATCCAAACATGACCACAGGAAAAACCATAGCCTTGACTAGACGGACCTTAGTCGGCAAAGTAATGTCTCTGCTTTTGAATATACTATCTAGGTTGGTCATAACTTTTCTTCCAAGGAGTAAGCGTCTTTTAATTTCATGGCTGCAGTCACCATCTGCAGTGATTTTGGAGCCCAAAAAAACAAAGTCTGACACTGTTTCTACTGTTTCCCCATCTATTTCCCATGAAGTGATGGGGCCAGATGCCATGATCTTCGTTTTCTGAATGTTGAGCTTTAAGCCAACTTTTCCACTCTCCTCTTTCACTTTCAACAAGAGGCTTTTTAGCTCCTCCTCACTTTCTGCCATAAGGGTGGTGTCATCTGCATATCTGAGATTATTGATATTTCTCCCAGCAATCTTGATTCCAGCTTGTGTTTCTTCCAGTCCAGCATTTCTCATGATGTACTCTGCATATAAGTTAAATAAGCAGGGTGACAATATACAGCCTTGACGTACTCCTTTTCCTATTTGGAACCAGTCTGTTGTTCCATGTCCAGTTCTAACTGTTGCTTCCTGACCTGCATACAGATTTCTCAAGAGGCAAGTCAGGTGGTCTGGTATTCCCATCTCTTTCAGAATTTTCCACAGTTTACTGTGATCCACACAGTCAAAGGCTTTGGCATAGTCAATAAAGCAGAAATAGATGTTTTTCTGGAACTCTCTTGCTTTTTCCATGATCCAGCGGATGTTGGCAATTTGATCTCTGGTTCCTCTGCCTTTTCTAAAACCAGCTTGAACATCTGGGAGTTCACGGTTCACATATTGCTGAAGTCTGGCTTGGAGAATTTTGAGCATTACTTTACTAGCATGTGAGATGAGTGCAATTGTGCAGTAGTTTGAGCATTCTTTGGCATTGCCTTTCTTTGCGACTGGAATGAAAGCTGACCTTTTCCAGTCCTGTGGCCACTGCTGAGTTTTCCAAATTTGGTGGCATATTGAGTGTAGCACTTTCACAGCATCATCTGTCAGGATTTGAAACAGCTCAACTGGAATTCCATCACCTCCACTAGCTTTGTTCGTAGTGATGCTTTCTAAGGCCCACTTGACTTCACATTCCAGGATGTCTGGCTCTAGATGAGTGATCACAGCTTCGTGATTATCTGGGTCGTGAAGATCTTTTTTGTACAGTTCTTGTGTATTCTTGCCACTTCTTCTTAATATCTTCTGCTTCTGTTAGGTCCAGACCATTTCTGTCCTTTATCGAGCCCATCTTTGCATGAAATGTTCCCTTGGTATCTATAATTTTCTTGAAGAGATCGCTAGTCTTTCCCATTCTGTTCTTGTCGTCTATTTCTTTGCATTGATCACTGAAGAAGGCTTTCTTATCTCTTCTTGCTATTCTTTGGAACTCTGCATTCAGATGCGTATATCTTTCCTTTTCTCCTTTGTTTTTCACCTCTCTTCTTTTCTCAGCTATTTGCAAGGCCTCCCCAGCCAGTCATTTTGCTTTTTTGCATTTCTTTTCCATGGGGATGGTCTTGATCCCTGCCTCCTGTACAATGTCAGGAACCTCATTCCATAGTTCATCAGGCATTCCATCTATCAGATCTAGGCCCTTAAATCTATTTCTTACTTCCAGTGTATAATCATAAGGGATTTGATTTAGGTCATACCTGAATGGTCTAGCGGTTTTCCCTACTTTCTTCAATTTAAGTCTGAATTTGGTAATAAGGAGCTCATGATCTAAAGCAGAGGAATCTGACAGGCTAGCAGAGGGGGATACTAACTTTCTTTGAGACAGAATCCCACAGTCAGGATACACATTTTCAATATCTATGCCAAGGAACAGCAGAGATGGATATTCCATTCCAAAAACTGGGTGGATTGGGACTTCCCTGTGGTCCAGTGTTAAGAATCCTCCTTGCAATGTAGAGGATATGGGTTTGATCTCTGGTCAGGGAACTATGATCCCACATACTGTGGAGTTACTGAGTCCATACATCCCAACGAAGATCCATCGTACCACAACTAAGACCCAATGCAGTCAAATTAAAAGAGCACACTTAGCTGGGTCCACCCCACAGGTCAGACACAGGTGGGCCTGTAGGCAGCTCTCCTGTGGGGGAGGCGACCCCTGCACAGTCCAGGGCCCGTGGGCAGAGAAAGGCATAGGAAGGAAGAAGGGATGATGGACATTGCAGGGAGAGCTATACTTTCAGTTGCTCAAGTTAACAGGGGGCTCTGGAGGTGAATCTAATGGTCTCACTAGAAGAGGTCTGTGAACCCTATGGAAGAATTCAGGAGTGTCAACACAAGGGAGCAGGAAATTAATCATAGTCAATCACAGGCTGCCCTCCTACCAGGAGAAGGCAGGTGGAACACACAGGGTTCTGGGAGGGCTGTGATGACTAGAAACAGCCTCCCTGAGAGAGTTGATACTATTTTAAGAGACAAACAAGAGTGACTGTGGTTAAAGATAATCACAGTCAGATGTTGGCAAAAGTAGACAAACATTCTAGGCCTCTGCTATTTAGGGTATAACAGTGTGTGCACACGTGTGTGTGTGTGTGTGTGTGTGTGTGTGTGTGCGCGCGCACCAGGCAATACTTAGGTTAAGAGCTTTGGCAGCACAGGATTTACATATGCAAATAAAAGTAATACCCTGGAAGAAAAAGCTGCTTCTGGAACTACAAATCTATCCCATAGTTTCAGAACACAATATGGAACTGTACCAAATTCCAGCACAGTAGTAAAAAATATAGAACTTGATACAAGGATCAGAATCAAGCTGGGTGGGCAGCAGGGTGAGTGGGAGACAGAGGAGAACAATGAGAAGAAACCAGGACTCAATTTATTAACCACATGCTCTTGGGGAAATGGTTTCATCTGTCTGAGCCCCAGTCTTCTCAGATGTGAAATGTGTAGGCTGATCCCCAGAGAACATCAAAGGGGAGGCTGCAGTGGCACCTGGTAAATCACTTCCACAGACACTCCCTTTCTTTCCCGGACCCCACCTCTTTCCCCACGCTATTTCCTTTGCCCAGCTACCTGGACGAAGAGCATCTCTCCTGACCCTTCAAGACCCACTCCCCATGTTACCTCTTCACAAGGCCTTCCCTGCACACAACCTTACTTCTCAACCAGGAGAGCTGCTGGTGCTGTCCTCTGAGAACGCCCAACAGAAGAGGCAGAGGGACTTAACTTGTCCTTAAACTCACTGTACTTTCTCATTAGACCAAGGGGGCCTATAAGTCAACAGAGAGGATATCTGCTAGCTGTCTCCCCAGCACCCACTTCTTTCTTTCCCCTTCACAGGAGCACCTCAGATTTCCCAGCTTTGTGAGTTGAAACCCTGTCCCTGCTCAGTCTCCAGCCCCACCCCCCATCTCAGGGGTAGGTCCTAAAATAACTGGAATATTTTATTCTCTGGGCCATGGGGATTAAGTCAAGGACGATCACATGCCTGACTCCACATAGACCCAAAGAAAATCAATTTTAGAGACTTTACTTCCTCTTTCTCACTTGAACATGAAGGTCTGTGAGTTTCATTACTGGTAAAAGTAATCTAAATCTAACCAATACTATATTTATTTAATAACCAAATTGTCAAGTTTCTTTGTTTAAAAGTGATAAATGCGATTTCTGAATACAAGAAGCTCTGACTGGCTGCTGACGACAGAGAGGACATTTCTGAGCCATAAATGGAAGATCAGACATGTACCAGAGCACAGCAGATGACAGCAGTAATTAAAGGAACACATCCAAGATGATCAGCTTTGGACATGAATACAGGATAATGGCACAGACTAAACAAATAAATATAAAGGTTGTTAGAGATAACCTGCTGAGAAAGTGCTTAAGAACCCAACACACTGACCTCCAGGTGTAGGGAGGAGACCTTTATACCTCTTAAGAAAAACTGGCACCCTGAATCACCCCTAGGACTCACCAGTCAGCAACTTATTTTGAAAATGGACACTCCCAGGGACCAAAATTGGGCAAAAAGGCCATGAATTAGAGGTCTACTAAGTTTCAGGTCTGCTTCCCTGGAAAGCTTTGAAAAATGATCACTGATCCTCCATCCCACTTAGCGGCCCATCTCCAATTACTGCCCTGTAAGACAGAGAAATACCTGATAATGGGGAAGAATATGGCTACTCATAGGCTGGCATTTACAGAGTTCAGTCTATGCACCAGGAAGCCAAGACTGTGTTAGGAGATACACTCCAGTAAATACCTGTATTTCCCCAAGTATAAACATGAAAAAATTAGCATAAAGAAGTAACTAGACTAATGCAGTTTAGTAAATTCTAATGACAGATGGGAACTCAGTCTGACCCCTCTAACTCACACTTCCCTTAGAGACCTGAGCTCAAAAGAGAATGGCCCTCAAAATCCTTCTTGTCTACTTACAGAAAATGACAGACAAGCACAAGATAGCTAAATGGCCCATGTTCCCTTCTGAGTCAAGTCCCTGTTTGTAAGACTAACTGGACATTGTTACAAAGTGCTAGAATCACAGCTCTAGAAGCTTTGTGATCTGGTTCTCCTCGCAAGTACAAACTGTGGCATTTCGGAAAGACATACTCCATGTAGCCTCTCCAAACCTGCCTCTGTCTGTTAGAGATCAAACAGAAAAATAAGACTGCCCTATTTGAGTCACAATCTGATACCATTCTGAAAATGTCACATATGTATGTATAAATGTTATGGTGTAGGCTGCTAATCATGACTATAAACACATACTGGAGGTGTGACTAAATTATAATAAGAAATATTTTACAAACTAAACCAGTTGCAATCCTTTGCATGTGCCAAGCTATTCCAGCATTATGGACAATGTCTCTGTCCTGTCTCTGAGATACGTACACATTGATACATAAAAAGACACAAACCCAACAAAGATACACTCCAGACAACCAAACCAGGGTGGAAATCTATATAATACAA
Source organism: Aepyceros melampus (assembly GCA_006408695.1). Taxonomy (NCBI): domain Eukaryota; kingdom Metazoa; phylum Chordata; class Mammalia; order Artiodactyla; family Bovidae; genus Aepyceros; species Aepyceros melampus. The sequence goes on along the minus strand of SJXQ01001684.1, from coordinate 524,786 downwards.
TGTGCAGATTGTATCTCATGAACCAGGATTGGTGACTTTGGAATAAGACACAAGAGTGAGCACATAACTGTGGCATAATGCTTGGCAGGAAGCCATGGTAATTGCAAATCTAGGTGAGTTAGTTGCTGATTTTTTGCAATGGGAGGAAACTCCAAGAGGGTGGAGAATTTAGCTGACTTTCTCCAGGGACCCAGCCAAGCCTGGATAAACTCCAGTCGTCACTTGGGATGACTATACTTCTCCCTACCCTGAAGTCCTCCTCTTCTTCCCACAAGGCTGCTCTGGCCTTTGGAGGAGCCTTGCACACACCCTTGAGGACAGATCGGCTGTTTTGCTCTTGCAGCCCGAGCTTGCATACGCTGGCAGAAGGTCACAGTTAAATTTAGACCTGACCACCTCACTGGGAAGGAGCTGGGAAGCTGGCTGTTTGAGGAGATCCACAGACACTCTGGGAGAGGTGGCTGGTTATACTCCAAGTGGAAGCACTATTTGGTGGTCAAGACATAAGTTAAAATGGGAAGGGGGTATAATTTTCAAACCAAAGCACAAAGAAACAGGGACTTAAAAATTAGAAAGACTAGAAAAAACTCAAAAGGTTACTGAGGTCTTCTCTGTTTTCACACAGAATCCAAATAGATAAATAGAATTGTCTGTTTTTTAAACCCTTTTGTGGAATGGGAACTGGAAAGAGTCTCAGAAGCCACCGAGTACAATGGCCTGCATGTTGTTGAGTCAAGTCTACAACACTACTGAAGACGATCACACCGACTAAGCTGAAAACTGTCCTCACACATGAGGGGGGGTCGTATCCCTACAGGAGGTGGCCGCTGTGGATGGTAACGCCCCAGAGCAGAAACCAGAGCCAGGGGCAGAGGTGGGGAAGCCCAAGGTAGGTGGATAGTGGTGAGTGGGAATTTAGCCCTCTTCTCTGGATCCCAGTTTCAAAGTATGGAGGAACATGACAGCTCCCTAGGACTCAGGTCATGAATTAGAAAGTGAGGACCTCACCAGTGATCCTTTGTGGACACTGTACAGGTTTCCCAGCTCTTGTGGACCACAGAATGGCACATAAGCTCTGGAAGCAAGCCAGTGTCAAGTAAGGGGGCCTCCAAAACCTATCTGGCTTTATGTCTCTCTTTTACTTTACTTCCCTGTGTTTTGCCATGATAGTGAGCAAAACTTTTGCAAAAGATTCTTTTAAATGAGGCTCAGAATGCAAATGATATACACTTAGGGACCAGAGGAATGGTAGTAACAAAGCTTTTGGTACTTATGGCAGTTTCGCCTACAAGTTCCCTATTGCCCTTGTGTAAATTCTACCTCCTTCTCTCTCCCTCCAACAGATGCTCTCATAGCATCCATTGAGAACACTTACAAAGATCTGTGTGTGTGAGATCTGCCCTCTCTCAACTGTAAATTTATAAGGGCAATGCTATGTCCACTTTATTCACTGGCTGTGATCTCCAATTATCCTCCACTTCTGGAGAAGTCAGAGATGACCAGTCCAGGAAACTTTGAGTAAGGTGCCCAGAATACCGTGGCAGCCACAGACCTCCTTGGGTTGTTTGGGAGGGCTTCATGAGACCCTGATTAGATAGCAGGCTACCCAGGCCTGGCTTTGGATCAACCTTGACCTTCCATCAGGCCTAGAAGGTAATAGGAAGGCCCCATGACATGTCTAAAGAAGGTCCCCAGTATCGCCTGGCCTCACCTGGAGACCCCAGGCCAGTGGAACAGATCCTGACTTGGTCAGGATGAGTGGAACCTAACCCTCAGCCCCAGCGTCTGGGAATTCAGCTGTGACTTCACAGTTGTAAAGTTCCCCCAGGATCCCTCTAGACATTTAGAAACACCAGATGCAAGTGGCCACAGCAGGGCAGATTCCACCGGGAGCAAATCTAGACCAGGTAGCCAGGACATAGTTTCAGGAACCAGAGAGTGACTTCTCATTCACTGGGACCTCCGCCCCCTAGATCCCTTCAAAGAGCTGGATCTCCCAGAAGACTTGATTCAGTGCTTCTACCCTCCCCATTCCCCCCAAACAAAACATCAGGATTATTCTACATTTGGCTTCCCTAGTGGCTCAGACGGAGAAGGCAATGGCACCCCACTCCAGTACTCTTGCCTGGAAAATCCCATGGATGGAGGATCCTGGTAGGCTGCAGTCCATGGGGTCACTAAGAATCAGACACGACTGAGCGACTTCACTCTCACTTTTCACTTGCCTGCATCGGAGAAAGAAATGGCAACCCACTCCCGTGTTCTTGCCTGGAGAATCCCAGGGACGGGGGAGCCTGGTAGGCTGCTGTCTATGGGGTCGCACAGAGTCAGACACAACTGAAGCGACTTACCAGCAGCAGCAGCAGTGGCTCAGACAGTAAAGAATTTGCCTGTAATGCAGGAGATCTGGGTTTGATCCCTGGGTCAGGAAGATGCCTGAAGAAGGGAATGGCGACCCAACTCCAGTATTCTTGGCTAGAGAATTCCATGGACAGAGGAGCCTGGCAATTCAAGGGGTCGAAAAGAGTCGGATATGATTGAGCGGCTAACACTCACTTTTTCATTCTACATTTCACTGTCTTTTCTACACTTGGTCTTAGCAATAAAAGGCCGAGAAGCAATTCCACTATCTTTTCTATAAATGTATAAGCAGTATGCTACAGACAGAATGATATTATTTTACTCAGTACCAGCTAAGACTTCAGGCAAGTCCTTTATTTTTTCCGAAGTGCTCTTCTCAAGGACAAAACTGAGATCTTTTGTTCTGTGATGCAGTAACATTCTAGCAATCTATGACACCATACAAACAAGGTGAGGTATATATACACATTCCCTACACAAATAGGGAGATGGTCCCAATATCTGTATAACACTGCACTCTGTCAAGCACTCAGTGAAGCTTTGAAAGGACAAAAATGGAATGAAAAATGATGCTCAGAATGAATCAAACATCGAACATCTTTCAGCTCAATGGCAAAACGAGACTTGCCTGAGTTCAACCAAGAGCTGCACACACCCACCTAGTCAGGTCTCCTCTGGATCTCAGTCCCAAGTCAGAGCAGTGGGCTCCCCTCGCCCTGCCACACAGCCCATCTTCTCCCTCAGACCCTGAGGACAGGCCAGCCAGGCTTCTCATGCCACGTGAGGAGGCAGGACCGGAGTGAAGTCAATCAGTTGAGGGTTAGAGAGTTGGGAGCTGGTAGCACAGCGTCACCCTTCCTGTTCACTGTTCTTTTTAAGACTTTCCCTCATTCTGTTCCCCAAAGGTGGCTAAAATGAGCTCTCTGAGGAGAACTTGCGATTTCAGTCTTGTTTCCTCACAAACTATGTTGGCTCAGAAAGGAAAATGTATAACCGCTTTTCTTGAAGGTTTCAGTGGAGAAGGTCTGTGGGCATCTTCAAGCTTGAGAGAGACTGCTATCCTCCTGCAATTAATGGAGAGGACTGAGGGAATGGGCTGGGATTGGCCCTGGAGTGGGATGAAAGTTTCTAATTTTATATCCTTTCTGCTCTGGCACATCAATGTATCATGGACTATAAGGAAATATAATGCAAGCCACAAATATGAGCCATGTATTTTATATTACATAAAAAATAAAATTGCATAATTTTACATCATTTAAAGTCTTCTAGTAGTCACAGTAAAAAGTAAAAACAAACAGGTACAATTAATTTTCATGTATCATATTTAACCCAATATGTCCAAAAACACGATCATTTCAATATGTAATCTATAAAAAGATCACTGAACTATTTTATACTTTTTGAAGTAAATCTTTTAAATCTGGCATGTAATTTACACCTCAGTACAGCCCCACTTGGACCAGGCTCATTTCAAGTCCTCAATAGCCACGTATGGCTGCTTGCTACAGAATTAGCATAGCTTGAGAAGGCAGGTCTAACCTCTCCTCTATGGTCTACTGCATTTCCCTGCTGGCTCTAAGCACACTATATACTCAGCCCTTTAAAAACCCCTGGAGGGGGCTTCCCTGGTGGTTCAGTAGAGAATCTGCCTGCCAACGCGGGAGACACAGGTTCCATTCCGGATCAGGGAAGATTCCACGTGCCATGCGGCAACTAAGCCCATGTCCCACAGCTGTTGAGCCTGTGCTTAGAGTCTGGGAATTCCTGGGCCCATAACTACAGAAGCCCGTGTGCCCAAGAGCCTATGCTCTGCAACAAGAGAAGCCTGTGAGAAGTCCATGAACCATAACTAGAGAGAAGCCTGTAACAAAGACGCAGCACAGCCAAAATAAATAAATAAAATAATGTTTAAAAACCTGTAAGGCCCAGAGAGAACTCTAAATCTCCTGACAAGCCCTCTCAGATCCCCAGGCCACTGTGCTCCCATCAGCCTCTGCATCATTATTTTAGTAAGAAACCAGGCAGATCCTTGAAGCATCTTTCCTCTTATTGTCTTCAGCAACTATTTTCCTTGTTTTTTTGGAGAGGTCATTATTCACTGTTTCATACTTATCAAGCACCCCCAAGTTGAACTAAAAGATCCTCAAGGGCATAGAAACATCTTAAATTCTCTATGGCTGCTAGTCTAATATCTGCCACATGGTACTCAAATATCTGGGGACTAAGCATACAGAACATGCTCAGCTCGATTTCTCATTTGATTAGGGAACTAATGAAATCATTTGAATGTGACAGCACAGTTCCACAGAGACGTCTATACACTCATTAATGCTAACAATAATCCAACACTCACATACCACTCGCCACATGCCAGTTTTGGGTGATTAACATATGTCAACCCATCTAAGCCTTGTAAAATCTCCATGCCTAGATTTCCTGATCATCAAATTTCACTAGATTCCCATCTTTCAGATGAGGAAACCAAGGCAGAGTTTATGTAACTTGCACAAAGTCACAAAGCTAGATGGTAGAACTGGGATTCAAATTCATTCTGGCTCTAGAGTCCAAGCTCTTAATCATTATGATATATTGCCTCTCAATCCATTACCATCACAAAGTGTATTTTTTTTTACACCATACCTATCAGAACATAGCTTAGGAAACAAAGGCTCTCAGCCAGCATAACCTTATAAAAAAGAATTAGGTTAATTCAGAAAATGTAAACAGAAGTAAACAACAGGAGGGACATGAAATTCCTGGTCCCAGAGGAGTTCCTCATAAATCCTCTTTTTTAAATTTTCATTAATTTTTATTTTTTAGTTTGTTTTGCTTTACAATACTGTATTCATTTTGCTATACATTGACATGTATCAGCCACAAGTGTACATGAACTCCCAATCCCGACCCCCACCTCCCCCCTCCCGCCCCACACCATCTCTCTGGATTATCCCCATGCATCAGTCCCAAGCATCCTGCATCCTGCATCGAACCTAGACTGGCGATTCGTTTCACTTATGATATCATACATGTTACACTGCCACTCTGCCAAATCATCCCACCCTCTCCCTCTCCCACAGAGTCCAAAAGGCTGTGCTATACATCTGTGTCTCTTTTGCTGTCTCGCGTACAGGTTTATCATTACCATCTTTCTAAATTCCATATATATGTGTAAGTATACTGAATTGGTGTTTTTCTTTCTGGCTTACTTCACTCTGTATAATAGGCTCCAGCTTCATCCACCTCATTAGAACTGACTCATAAATCCTCTTTAAACAAAGAGCAGCACACTCTTCCTTTCAAAGATTATAGAACTGGGGGTAACTGGCAACTGAGTCTTGAAATTTGGGATGTCATTTCTTTCAGGACCTCCACCTGATGGGATTTATCCTAAGGAAGTAATTATAGGTTTGTGTCAAGACTTAACTATAAGAATGGTCATTATAATTGTTGATAATAGCAAAATTAGAAACAATCAAAAATAGGGAGGTTGAAAATAAAAACAAACCGTATTTATACATGATAAAATAAGCATCTAGTGCTATGTTACTAAAACAGGTTTCTGAATAAAACAAAAAACCTTGATTTGTGGTATCTGGTGACCCTCTTAGTATAAACACTCCCACTATGGCTGATCTCAAGTTTAACCATCCACTCTCAAAATCCTGAATATTTAACAATCCCAATCTGAACTGAGCTGGCATATCACTGGATGCATTCACAAAAATGTCATGAAAATTGTTTAGTATGTTACGTGAAAAGTTTATAACACTACTATATCATATTTCTGGAAAAATACACACATGGAAAAAAGATAAAAAGGATATAATCAACATGTTAACATGGCTCTAAGTAATGGAATTTTATCATCATTTATCTATATTTTCAAATGCTTTCCCAAGGCAGAAAAAAGTAAATCAAGACTCTCTTTCCCAATAACAATAATTTTGAAATGATCTATCTTTTTGGAGGCATGTCTCAAAAAGAGAAAGAGAAAAATCTCTGGACCTGCTGGTGAAAGCAGTTACATAGTTAGAAGCCTCAGGATTGAGGAGATTCCTAATACCAAGTAGGTAAGAAAAGGCTGAGTGGGTAAAACCTGCAGCTCTAGCCGTGTGTATACTGGTCTCACGGGGGAAGGGGGTAGGTTGTACTCCTTGGGAAGGAAAGGTGCGACGTAGGGAGTGGAGATACGTAAATGCCACAAGAGTCTGTCTGAACAATCTGATTCTGGGAGGATCTATTTCTTAACCCAAAGCTCTTCCTCATCCCTTCCCACCAAATTTTAGCCATTGTATTAAATCAGTCCTGACAATTGTCAAGTTCAAGTCTTGTCTATGGCAAAAGCTACTCTGTAGCTACTAAAAATATCCTGGAAATACATCTACTTGGGAAGACATTTCAAAGATAAGCAAAATCTTGTTTTAAAACAGAATATATAATATGAACCCATTTGTTTTAAAAGGGAGCAAACACATAGAAAAGTACTTTAAATGGTTAAGTAGTTGTTTCTAGGTAGTTAGGATTATGTTATCAAAGTTGTACTTTTTTTTTCTTTAAAGTTTTACTTTTTATGGCCTTTTGGTTTGCCTAACTTTTGATTTTTTTTTCTTAATTAAGCATAATTACCATTAAGAGTCTGAGGGAAATGATCACAAAAGTGAAGGAGTCTTAAATGGGAAGAAGGATGCCATAAGTACCCTTCCTCGCCCCTGGGGGCTAGTGGGCTCAGAGATGTGCCTGAGTCTTAATGCCAACCCCTCCTCCCATCCCATCCCCCTCAAGTAACAGTGAGTGGGAAGGACACCCCTCCCCACTCTCAACCCCCAGGAAGCAAAATCCCTAGGAAGCAGGTCACAGATGCCCTTGCTGGAGCCAGGCAAAGGGAGGAGGAAGGTAGGGGTGGGTGGAGAGGAAGGAACAAACCAAAAATATGAAGCCCTCTGGAGAGCTTGTTAAAACGAAGACCGCTGGGCTGTAGTCAATGGAATTTGAATCAGTAGGGCCAAGAATCTGTATTTCCAATATGTTCTCCAGTGGTAACCACTCTTGGAGGCTCTTCTCCTTTAAGACGAGGTGGGGAGGCGGCACCACACAGGTGTGAGGCCGAGATCCAAAAGCCGCACAAAGTGGCGAGTTTGCGATTCTTTTGAACTGTTAGGCTTGGTTCAGTTTTGGATGGGGAAGGGTAATATCCCTTTCTCCCTGGGGGCAATAAGGGATATGCTAACAGAGGAAGGGAAGAAATTGGGACTTCCTGATCAGTCCTGTGCTTGCACATGCAAGGGGCCCTAAGAGACCAAACACAGGCCTACAACTAGTCCCGCCCCAAGGAGAGCAGGCTCTTGGATACAGAGATGTTTTATGAGGTACTGTGTCAACCACACAGCAGAAGGGGGTTTCCCCTTCCTTTCAATTTGCCAGTTCCTCACTGAGGTCTCCAGGAAAGCAAGAAAAATGCGAAAGGACTTGTTCCGTAACTCTGACTTTTGCCAGATAAAAAGCAAAGATCAATCTGGCAGCCTCTTGGCTGCCTCACGGGTGTTTAACCAGGGCTCCCCTCCTTCCAGAAGTGTAACACAGAAGGTTCTGTCAACCTCAAGAGAGGAGCTCCATTAGTCACTGAATAGACCAAGTTACCCATGTCTCCCATCCACAAGATACTGGCCAAACCTCAGACAAATGTCTAGAACCTCAAGGGCTGTGTGTGGTGAGCAGGTCATGATTTTTACCTAGGCAAAAACAGCCTGAAGAGGACCTGCAAATCTTTGCAAATGAACGATGTGCAGCAGATGCTGGCTGATGGGATCAGAAAAATGTTTCACTGGATTGCTAGCCAAGTCAAGGGCCTGGCAGAACATGACGTCTTTTTACTTAACAGACCTAAACTTCAATACTGGTATAGTTATGATCCAGTTCTTACACACTGTGTTTCCCATCAGAGAAGAATAACTCAAGTATGCTTATGGTATCTTGCCAGTACCTACTCCCAAACGTTCTTTTATGTAACCAGTGATTATAATACTAGAAGTGTCATGTTTTTTAAAGTTTTAATTGGTTTAATTTAAAAAAGAAGGAAATCCCTATCATACTTATAGATACAGGCTTTCTTTCCCCACAGTGGCAGGTCTACAGCAGTGAGGCACAGTTAACAATGGTTTGAACCAAGACCATGAAATTCCTTAGGAAGGTCTATTTGCAGCATTTTCACCCAGAAGACCCCACATATTTAGCTGGGAGCCCCCTGGGTATGCGTTCTATGTCTAATATTACAATTACAATTACTGTTACCATCAGTAGCTAACCTTTTTAAAGCATTTTATATACCTGGTAGTAAGTTACGTCCTTTTCAACATTCTCTTAACTTATCCTCATAACAACCCAGTAGGGTCAGCACCATTATGATTCCCATCCATTCTCCCCCAGTATCCTGTGCAGGGCTGGCAGGCAGTCAGCATGTAAACATGTGTCAAATGAATTAAAACACTGTGTGTTACATAAAAAACAGTGATGTTTAAAAATGGAATGATAGGAATGCATTTCATTGTTTCATTTTCACCTGAAAGCATACACTTCATGGAATAAGACAAGAAAAATGGGGGGAAAGGGACCCTTGGAATTAAATTGAACCAGAGGGAAAAACATGGACAAATATTTAGTAAGAACAATGTGCAGAAACTGTCCTGGGAGAGAGAGATGCTCAGCCTTCTGTGGTCCTGGGATAGAACAGCCGCACAAAACAGACCAGGCAGGTCCAGATCCCAATGACTCCAGTCACCCTGTAGGAACCACAGATGATTCCACAGTCAACACCCAAGTTCCACCCAGTTCAGTTGGCTTACCCAATTGAGAAGGGTAGAGCTGACCCTTGATGTCTTTGTCTAGAAGAGAAATTGATCGCATGGGCAGGAAGAGAAAAATGCAGTTGCAGAAAGAGTGCAGGGAAAGGGCTATAGGTCTGACCTCGCTACTAAATGGCTGAATCGGTTTCTTCTTGTAGAAAAATAAAAAAAGATCTATTAAATAATCTCTGCAGTTACTTCTATTCTAATGTCCCATGAATAGCTAGCCTCTTCCATTTGAGAAGCCCTTCTCAGAGTTCAGATCCATGCTCTTTCAAGGGCAGGGAAAATCTGGGATTTGGTCTGAAGGAGAGGGTAGGTCATGCAGCCACTTACTGAAAAGGAGCAGTATCAAAAGGATGAGGAGTGTTTTTAAGGCAGAAGAGAAGCATCAAGATTCAAGAAGAACTTCACTAAGTAGATACAAAAGCACTACTCCAGAATAAGGCAGGCCTACGACATTGTTTGGACTCAGAAGTGAATCCCTCCTCCCTCACGCACACATTGCATAAGAACACAAGAGTCTGAGCTGTTATCTTTTTATCTCAGGTTCAGTTCAGTCGCTCAGTCATGTCTGACTCTTTGCGACCCCATGAACTGCAGCACACCCGGCTTGGACTTACCGACTCGTGGCACATGGAACCACTGTGGTGACAGGCCTACAGTGTGATCAGTGACCACTGGACTTACAGTGGTACCAAAGAAAGGATATTACAGTGGTACCAAAGGAAGGATATTTGGCTTCCATTTTCGATTTCCTCCACCCCAACCAATTCCATATATTCCTATTTCTACTAGGCTACATTATGACTGGAAAACAGGAATAATTGATATCCCTATTATTATTATAGAGAAGGCAATGGCACCTCACTCCAGCACTCATACCTGGAAAATCCCATAGACGGAGGAGCCTGGTAGGCTGCAGTCCATGGGGTCGCTAAGAGTTGGACAAGACTGAGCACCTTCACTTTCACTTTTCACCTTCATGCATTAGAGAAGGAAATGGCAACCCACTCCAGTGTTCTTGCCTGGAGAATCCCAGGACGGGGGAGCCTTGTGGGCTGCCATCTATGGGGTCGCACAGAGTCGGACACAACTGAAGCGACTTAGCAGCAGTAGCAGCATTACTATTAACTAGTTAGAGAATCAAACATTCAGAAAACTAAGATCATGGCAACCGGTTCCATCACTTCATGGCAAATAGATGGGGAAACAATGGAAAAAGTGAGAGACTTTATTTTGGGGGGCTCCAAAATCACTGCAGATGGTGACTGGAGCCATGTAATTAAAAGACACTTGCTCCTTGGAAGAAAAGCTATGACCAACCTAGATAGCATATTAAAAAGCAGAGACATTACTTTAGCAACAAAGGTCCGTCTAGTCAAGGCTATGGTTTTTCCTGTATGGATGTATGGTTTTTTCCTGTATGGTTTTTCCTGTATGGTCATGTATGGATGTGAGAGTTGGACTATAAAGAAAGGTGAGCGCCGAAGAATTGATGCTTTTGAACTGTGGTATTGGAAAAGACTCTTGAGAGTCCCTTGGACTGCAAGGAGATCCAACCAGTCCATCCTAAAGGAAATCAGTCCTGAATATTCATTGGAAGGACTGATGCTGAAGCTGAAACTCCAATACTTTGGCCACCTGATGCAAAGAACTGACTCATTAGAAAAGACCCTGATGCTGGGAAAGACTGAAGGTGGGAGAAGGGGATGACAGAGGATGAGATGGTTGAATGGCATCATTGACGCAATGGACATGAGTTTGAATAGGCTCCAGAAATTGGTGATGGACAGGGCAGCCTGGCATGCTGCAGTCCATGGGGTCGCAAAGAGTTAGATACAACTGAGCAACTGAACTGAACTGAGTCAGAGAATCAGAGATGGGAAGAGAAGTGTAAGATCTAGGTTGGGGACAGTATGTATGTTTGGAAATTCTTCCCAGATTAAGGTATATCCCTGGGAGGCAGAGGAAAACCAAGAGGTGTATTGGGAAAACATACATGTTAAATGGTCAATTCAGTTTTCATAGTGGTAAAGGCACTTCCTGGAACATAAAGAAAGAAACGGTACGTATTCCTCAATGTCCTAAGGGTTCTCTGTCCTTTGGGAGGTGAATTAAAGTAAACCAAAATGAAGGTCACTTCTGTTCCTCTCTGAGGTTACCAACACCTTTCTAAAGAAACTTGCTGTCACAGTTTCACACATTAAATTCAGTTTATAAAATGAGCCAAGGAAGGGACATTCAAGTCAAGGTTTTGAATAAGGTTCCTACTCAGTTATTCTGGGAAAAGGTAGGGAGGAGAGAAGAAACTATAGATGAAGATGGCTTGCAAACGCCCTGTAAACCCCCATAACCTTTACCCAGACCCACCCACCGCTGTGATGAGAGAGCCGTGGGAATGGGATCCCAGCAGCTCTCCTGTGAGCTGACTCAGCCTGGGTAAGTCACCGCTGCTTCCTCTTTTCACCTCTGAGACAGTCCCTGAAGCAGTCACTGTTCACTGTCTAAATGAGGAGCCGTGTCGGCTCGTGGGCTTCAGCTGCAAGGACAATGATACAACAGTTAGCAGCTATGAATAAAGGCCATGAACCCTGTGGAGAAACAGAGGAGGCCAGTAGTCAGGAAACGTTTCCAAGAAGGGACAGTTGTCCATAGACCAAAGGTTAATTACAACTTGACTAGAAACTTAAAGCCTCTAAGACTGACTGCCACCCACTCAGGTCTAAAAAATCTCCAGGTTCTGTGATCTAAGATGTCACAATTTCTATTCTATAGCATAGGACTTAGCAACCCTCCAGGTGACTTGAAAGCCTTTTCATCTCTTGGAAACAAGTTGCTTTTTAAAATCTTAAGATCATTAAAGAACAATCCAGAATGGACCCACTTCTTCAGGTGTAGAGGAAAGTGTAACTAGCCAAAGCAACCCTGAAACTTCCCACAGGGTGCGGCATCAATGATTGATCACCCTTCACACACACACACACACACACTATTATTTCATATTTGGCTATTTTTCACTTCCAAAAAGGCAGTTATAAATGTTATTTGCTCTCATCCTTCCTTCTCACCCATCTCTATTTCCTTCTGCCAATGATTCTCAGTTTTCCTGCTCTTTAACACTAATTTCAAGGTAGGGAAGGAACATCATCTTTCATCAAACCTCTCTGTCACACTCATACTCAACAGAAGCAAAAACTGGAACAGAAGAACATCAGACAGCTGCCTTCCTCACTTTCCCAAACCCAAACACAAGCTCCACTAACTTCATCTATATTTTTCCCAAATATGATTTAAAGGCCATATAACTCCTTTATTTAAAGGCCTTAACTCTTACTCTAGTGTTAACAATTACAACCACTTAGGATTCACCAGAGCAAGACCAGGATAGCTTAGGTTTGTGTCAAAAATAGCCAAAACATTCCTCTTGGTTCCTTTTCCCCCAGACTTTAGGAGGTATCCTTTAAATGCAGGACTGGAAGCCAGTCACAGTCAGCCAGGGCCCCTTGACTTAGGAATCATAGTATGGGTTCTGACAGCTTCCCAGTCATCTTTACAGCCAGAGAAACTGGTTTAATGGAAAAGGGAGGCCAGGCAGGTCCCTGGTGATGCCCTGCCATCAGCCCCTCAGACACTCTCCTGAGTCCTTCTCTGTGTTGCAGCTTGGGCATAGATTTCTGGGGCTCTGGACAATGCATTCAAGCTCATTATAAGACCTTATATTTTCAGTCGGCTTCCAGATAGATGTCTATAGGCTGGGTGGGGGCTCAGAGCTCTCTCTTCTGTTAGAGCAGATGCAGAAAGCTGCAAGCAGTACCCAACACCTCAGACACTGTCACCCTGCCCAGTGACACCAGGAGCTCTTTGAAGGGTGGCTAAGTCACATCCACCACCATCCTCCTCAGATTTGAGCCCCAGGTTCCCATCCTCACATCGTTTAGATCGAGGAAAGAGTAAGCAGTAAAGTGGGAAAAGGGGAGAGGCACCCACCTTTGTTATCCTCCTCTCCTTTTCCCTTTTAAGTTGCTTTCACTGCTTGGGACTTTTGCTTCCTTCTGTCTTCAGCTGAGACAGTCCCCTCCACTCAGGCTGCAGCAACACCCCCTTTCCAAGCCACAGAGCCTGCAGCCACTGCTTTCCCAGTCCTGCAGGCAGGGGGTGACCCAGCAGGCGCCCCAAGTGAGCTCCCCACCCCCTCCTTGCACCACAACACAGAGGGCCAGCCAGGGCAATTCACAGACAAACTGAAGGCAGAAAGACCCCTGGAGAATTACTCTGTCAGGAAGCTTGGGCTGCCACACATTTGGACTCACGGAGGCAGCTGCAGGGCCTTTAGATAAGCACCGCCCAAGTTCCCAAATTTTGCCTTTGGACAGGAAATGGACTCCCTAGAAATCCTACTTGGAAACTCTGCACCAGGACAGCAGCCTAGCCTTCATCGAAAACCCACCCACTCAGATTCCCTTTGGCCATTTCCGGCTTCCTCTCCCTTTTAATACCCGCTTCTTGCAATTCCCAGCCACGGTTTTATATGGTTCTGAACAAGGCTTAGATTTTTGTGAGGGTCCCTGGCCTCCTAAAATTCTTTCTCCCTCTGAATTTTGATTTTTAGAGTTAGCTACTACACAGTTCTAAGCTGTTTTAATTAAATGCAGAGACTGAGAGAACCTAACACTGAGATTATGAACCTTAATGACTTGGGGAAAGGTCCTTCAGATTTAATTAGTTTTTGTGGCCTTATATCTGTTTAGGATGGAGAATTTGTCAGGGCTGTGTGGAGGGTGGGCACATAGGATGGTGGTCACTTGGATAAAGTTTATGCACCAGTAAGTCCCAGAGAGTTCCATGGGGACCTTATCAGGTTAAGACGGGCATGGAGACTGGGGCATCGCAAACAGGGGTGGAGGCGAGACAGGTAAAATTTTTAAAAGACCAATGTCAAGTGAGAGCCTATCTTCTCACTTCTAACTACATAGAAACAGACCCTGTGAGCTGAGGTGTCAAAGAGACATGAAATGTGTTAGGAACACCTACTAACTCTGTCTAGGAAGGGCTCCATTCTTTTTCAGGATGGGCTGCACACTGATAACCTTCCTTCTACCATCCTTCTCCCCATCTTGTTTTGCAGGTGATTTGGGGGAAATTAGTTGCTTCCTGCAAGGCTGCTCACAACATTAAAATTAGCATAATAATTAAATACAGTCCTAATTGGGTACATAGAGAGTTCTTGGTTAATTAATGAGCCAAGCTCTGGCCCAGAGCTGCAAACCCACGCTAGCCTGCCAAAGCCCAGGCACAGAAAAGCCGGCTCCAGTCCCCAAATAAAGTTGTCGCTTGGCAAAAATAGTTCCTGGTGTAGAGACAAGTGTCAAATACATTCCTATAGCTAAGAGTCATCTGTTAACCCGCAGCAGAGGTCCATATGCAAATGAGAGCAGGAAAGTGTGACTCTGCCACTACGGGGAGCAGAGAGCTCCCAGTGCCCTCTCCCCACCCCCCGCATCCGCGCCCCACCCCCCTGCAGACTGGCACCCAACAACCAAAGTCGCCAAACTGGAGCTCCGCATCCAAGTCTGAAGCAAGCTCCCTGAGACAGAGCGAGCGAACCGCGTAGTGCAGCAGAAACTGCAAAAAACACAGCTGGGAGCAAACTGTCCCTCTGCCGTGCTCCACTCCTCAGCCCCATTTCCCCCCATCCCACATCCCCCCACGCCCGCCCCAATTCAGCCGGTCCAGTCTTTGCCTAAAAAGAAGGTGCCAATGCCGACAGTCACTCACCCCTGCATGGAAAGCAACAGCAGCACTTCGCAAAGAGCCACCCCAAAGAGGGACCTCGAGTGTACGCACGGTCGCCGCCCTTCATGCTGCCGGTGGCCCCAGCGCTCCAGCATGGCCCGGGGCACCAGCACCTGTGGGAGCGCAGCCGGCAGGCCACCTCGGCGGGCGCCGCGGCCCCGGAGGCAGCTCGCAACCTCGGTCCTCTCTCCCGGCCGTCCCGCACCGCGCGCGGCCGCCGCTGCGACTCTCTGGGAGCCGGGGCCACCTTGGGGAGGAGAGGAGGGGCCGGCGGGGGGGCGGGGCTGGGGGCGGAGTTCCAAAGTCCAGCTGTTTGCCCTAGTCCGGCAGGCAGCGTGGCCCAGAGCCTTACGCACGCTGCTCTGACCCCGGGCACAGAGCGCGCAAGACGCGTGTACACAACCCACAGCACAACACAGGTGCTTTCCCTTCAGTGTAACGTCCTCTCCTCAAAGGCCGCCACAGTCAGCTCCGGCTTAAAATACACGACCTGACGAAGCTAGAAAGAAGCACATTTAGAAGGTTCCAGACTCCAAGGTTGCCCTCGTCCTTCCCCTCAGCCTCCGAACATGGACAGCCCCTTCTGTGTGAAAAATACCTTCACCTATCCTTTTCTTTTCTTCTTTTAAATATTTAAGGTTAAATAATAATAGTCCCCCCCGCTTTTTATCGGCTCCCGGGCGGCAGTGTTGTTACTTGAAACTGTAAGACCGAAGTTCAAAGCTTTGTCCCCTACTAGCTGTCTGACCTTAGGCAGGTCATTTCACTTTTTTAATCTTCAGTTTCTTCACTTAAAAATTATAGGAGGGAGAAAATAATCCCCATATTACAGGGTTGCCAAGAGAATTTTAAAAGACATATCCATGATGTAGCTGTTAAGAGATTTGAGTGAGTGCCTACAGAGAAACTGCAGACACCTTACTTGTGGTGGAAGACGCCCATTCATTCCCTTAACCACACCCAGTGGGTCTATCATTCCTTTACTTAAATCTCTAGCTGTTTCCTTTTTTAAGTCTTTTCATATTTCAAGGTCAAGCTCATATCCACCATACCTCCCTGCCCCCCAGAAGCCCACATGGACCACACCAACTGGACCTTCCCATGAACCACTGAGTTTATCACTCACTAAACATCTCTCCCATTCCTTTGTGTCCAGATTTAGGAGAAGGGATTTCTGGAAACATACAGCACTCATAAGGTAGCAATAGCCCAATCATCAGATTAAAAAAAAAAAAAAAAAAGAAGCAGCTTGTGAGAAGCAGCAGAAGCTTGATGAAACAGAAGCTTGATCACTCAGTTTCCAACTGGAAGAAAGACAGCCACAGGACAAGACTTTGCCTTCTATACATTAACTCATCGATCACACCAAAAAACCTTTAAGGTAGAGTCCTCTTTTAAATCGAAAGAAACTGAATGAATGATGATGAGGCTCTGATGATTTAACTCTAAAGAGAGATTCTAAAAATCTTCACCCCATAGGAAGAAAAGAACCCAAAGTCAAAATCTACCTTCAAGGTCTACCACTGCCACCTCCCTGATGGCTTCTCCTGGCAAGATTTTAAATAATAATCTCATTGTTAAGCAGGAAGTGTGCCCCAGGTGTTCCAGATATGAAACACAGAAATGAAAGTTCAAATTGCTCATGCAGCCCAAACCCCAGATTCCTGAATTCAGCAATCATTCTATTTGTCAGTCTCATCTTGACCCTTCAGCCCATCTAAAAATTGAAAGGTCGTTGCTGAATTACGATGCCAGGATTTTTGGCCTCCGGAGGAGAAGAATTTAATCCGGGGCCAGAGACGAGGCTTGATCGCTCAGAGCTTGTGTAATAAAGTTTAATTAAAGTATAAAGGAGATAGAGAAAACTTTTGACATAGGCATCAGAAGGGGGTAGAAAGAGTACCCCCCTGCTAGCCTTCAGCTGGATGTTATATAGTCACCAGCAGCCTGTTAACTTAGAATGGCACCAGGCTCCTCACCCATGAGATGTATTTTGGGATAACCTTGGCTCCAAATGGTTTATCTTGGGCCATAAAATGATTAACTTGAATCTTGAAGAAGGGCAGGACACCATACAAAAAGTTTCATTTACATAGATTAGAGGAGCAATATAGGAGTATAACATACTGGTTTATCAAGTAGATTTTGAGCCCAAAAGGCGGAACCAACTTGAAGACAGAGTTTGGGGTGGATGCATAGTACATTAGCATAGCTTAAGACAAACATTTTCATAAGAAAAAGGCATTGGTTAACTTCAGGTGAAATCAGATGTCATTATGGCAACACAGAATTTTAAGAGAAACCTCCTTTTAAATTTGTATGCTGCTGCTGCTAAGTCACTTCAGTCGTGTCCGACTCTGTGTGACCCCATAGACGGCAGCCAACCAGGCTCCCCTGTCCTGGGATTCTCCAGGCAAGAACACTGGAGTGGGCTGCCATTTCCTTCTCCAATGCATGAAAGTGAGAAGTGAAAGTGAAGTCGCTCAGTCATGTCCAACTGTTAGCGACCCCATGGACTGCAGCCTACCAGGCTCCTCCGTCCATAGGATTTTCCAGGCAAGAGTACTGTATAGAGAAGGAAAAAATATCACTAGTTTGTTTCCTCCTGCTGCTTAAGAGAGATAAAACGTCTGACACTTGCAGGCTGTTTCCTCCGTTTGGAGGCCCCTGGCCTTTCTGCCTGTTACCCTCTCAAAATGAACTTCGTTTCCTTGTGATCCACTGCCTGGGTGCTATGATATGAATCAACATTTGGTCTACTCACCCAATACTGGGGCATTCTGATAGGAATTCAAAAGCGATTCAAAATTGCTTGATGAGTAATCTCTTTTACTTTAAACCTTCCTCTGGGCCTTTGCGTTTGAAAACTGAAACTATTAGTTGTTCAGTTGTGTCTGACTTTGTGCAACCCCATGAACTGTAGCCCACCAGGCTCCTCTGTCCATGGAATTCTCCAGGCAACAATACTGGAGTGGGTTGCCAGCCCTTCTCCAGGAAAATCTTCCCAACTCAGGGATCAAACCTGGGTCTCCTGCACGGCAGGTGGATTCTTTACCAGTGTTCAGGTGACACTGGATTATCGTTCCATCAAAATCTTTTGTAAGAGGCTGATGATGTCATCTTGTAGAAGCTGGCTTGAATTAGATGTCTGAGGAAGACTCCACCCTTGCTTCAGAAATAAAAGTACCAGAAACTAACAGGTAAAAAATAAGCTATAAGGGTATATCGTACAACACAGAGAATATAGTGAATATTTTATAACAACTATAAATGGAGTATTTAAAAACTGTTAAATAGCTTTTTAAACTTATCACTACACTGTACACCTGTAACAGAATGTTGTACAGTGAAATGAAAGTGTTGGTTGCTCCTGTCCAACTCTTTGTGACTCTATGGACTGTAGCCTGCTAGGCTCCTCTATGAATTCTCCAGGCAAGAATACTAGAGTGGGTTGTCATTCCCTTCTCCAGGGGATCTTCCTAACCCAGGGATTGAACTCTATAAATATACTTCAAAAAGAACCTGAGTACAAGTAGACCCCTAAAGGAGTCTTAGTCTCCATGTAAAGGATTCATTAGGCATGTTTCCACTGGTCCTTATTAACCAGGAATCCACTATCAATTTAAAGGACATTAAAATAAAGCCATTAGGGACACCTACCCATCTTAAGCTGATATGATCAGCACATTTTGGGCCATTCTGAAGACTGCTTAGGCATCAATAACCCAAGAGTCCCATTGCCATCCTTGTGTGCCTTCCAGAATGAGACCAGTGATGTCTAAAACCCAGCAAGGAAGTCTTGAACACTACTGAAGACACTGACCAATTTCAGACTGATTCACTGACTCAGCAAACACCTACTGAGTGCCTACTATGTGCCAGGCTCTGTTTAAGGTACTGGGTCTACATTCTCAAACAGAAACAATCCCAGTCATTGTGGAATTAGCTGCTACAACAGACTCAATGTGAACATGAAAGAAAAGGGAATCAATGTTAGATATTTGACCAAGTTTTAAGTTTAGGGATTTAAGGAAATAGGTGCCTGAATCCTCTAACCTACATCTAGATGTTTTAAGTGTCCTCAGGACAATTTGGAGGAGATGGTAGGGCAATGGTTTTTAAACACAGATGCTTATTAGAATTATCAGGGAAGTTTTTCTATTAATAAATTCTAGGCCTTAGTATTTTTTTTTAAGGTTCTCCAGGTGATTTCAGGGTGGAACCAAGTTTAAGAATCACTGATGCCTGGGTCTTCCTCCCCTATCTCTCTCAAGATTTAGATTAATTCACTTTGGGTGAGGCTGTATTAGTATTTTTTCAAAGTTCCCCAGGTGTTTTTTAAGATGCAGCATAGTCTGAGAGCCATTGCTGTAATGTGGTGGTTCTCAAACTTGATTGTGCATCAGAATTACTTGGAGAGTAAGTTACAGCAGAGATTACTGGCCCCACTCCCAGACTTTCTGATTCAGTAGGTCTGGGGTGGGGCCTAAGGATTTCATTTCTGCAAGTTCCAGGATGATGTTCGTGTTGTTGGTAGAAGGACCACACATTGAGGACCAACTCAGTTCAGCTCAGTTCAGTCACTCAGTCGTGTCCGACTCTTTGCAACCCCATGCACTGCAGCACGCCAGGCTTCCCTGAGCCTGCCAACTCCCGGAGCTTGCTCAAGCTTATGTCCATCGAGTCGGTGATGCCATCCAACCATCTCATCCTCTGTCGTCCTCTTCTCCTCCTGCCTTCAATCTTTCCCAGCATCAGGGTCTTTTCCAGTGAGTTAGTTCTTTGCATCAGGTGGCCAAAGTATTGGAGTTTCAGCTTCAGCATCAGTCCTTCCAATGAATATTCAGGACTGATTTCCTTTAGGATGGACTGGTTGGATCTCCTTGCAGTCCAAGGGACTCTCTAGGTAGTGAAATCTTCCCCATCTGTTTGCAATCTACACCCTCTCCTTTTTGTTAATAGCCCTTTGACTTTTCTTTGAGAAACCAGCCCTCCTCCATCCTTAGACCATGTGTTTAGATATAGCTGACACCCTCTCTGTGTCCATGCTCCACTCTAAGGATAGGCCTATGACCTGGGCTTAGCCAGCCAGCCAAGGAGACTTGTTCAGATTTAGCACGTGGCCCAATTTCAGCCAATGATCATAAACTAGAGACCATAGCAAGCACTACTGTGAAAGTAGCCATCCCTTCTCAGAGGATTTCTAGATTGATAGAATGTAACCTAAAGCAGCTGGAGGCCATCTTGCCATAAAGCCAACACAGAGGAAAGAGATGAAACAAGAGAGAGGTCAGGGTGTGTGTGTGAGAGGTTCGATGACATCACCTAAATACACTTCTTCCCCAAAGTTTTATTTATCCCTGGACCTTATCTGAGCCCCACTCCAAATAAACATCATTTTGCATAAGACAATGGAATGTCTATAATCCCAAGGTTTTCAAACTCCACCCCACCCACTCCCAAAGTCAGGCTAAGAACCATTGAGCTATAGCAGTATCTCTGCTGCTGCTGCTAAGCTGCTTCAGTCGTGTCCGACTCTGTGCGACCCTATAGACGGCAGCCCACCAGGCTCCTCTGTCCCTGGGATTCTCCAGGCAAGAACACTGGAGTGGGTTGCCATTTCCTTTTCCAGCAGTATCTCTGGAGTGTTCCTAATTTCCAAACAGATGGTTGAGTTTTATTCCTATTTTTGGCAGAATTTGTTTTCAGTGATGATTCCAAGTCTATCTTGCATGAATTAGGCTATCACCTGTCTGTGTGTCCATTTTACCTCACCTCCATTTCCCACAACAGTGAACCCCAAAGAATTCGTGCTGGTCTCAGCCTGCAGACATACTGGGCCTAGTACCCCACAACGCTGGGCTTGGTACCAGTGACTAGTGACCTCTTGCCCGAAGTTAGCCACAGGCTTCAGGAGCACTGGACCGTGATTTCAGGCATCTGCCCTTTCCACTGACAGGTGTATCCAGTTTTATCCTTTAGATTTATTCTCCTCAGATCTATAGGAACAGAGTTTTTTAAAACCACAGCATTTATCCAGGTTTCTTAATGAGAGCTCAGCCTAGAGATGGAAGGAAGAGCAACTGTATTATGCCCCTACTCCGGTCTAGAGATTCCTGTGAGAACTTTCTCACAGAGAAAAGTACAGTACACGCCTTCTACACAACATGCCCAGAGGCATGGTTTCCAGTGACTATGGGCAGGCCTGCCTTCCTCAGTCCCACGCCAACCAGTCACTTACCTGCCTTTTCCTCCAGCAGTAAATCTCAGCTGCAGTTCACACTCTCAGGTTCTGATCCCAGATTCCTATCTAGAGTTTTTTTAAAGCTCTGCAGGTGATTTCAATATTAAGTCAGGGCTAAGGACCATGGACCTTGGGATTCTGGGATTACTTCCTGCATAGTAGATATAGAGTTTAGGAAGCACCTCAGTTCAAATATTTTCACTTGCTCAAACTCTGACAGCTGGTCCTTTGACTCATTCTCCCCCACCTGCTACGCTCTCCAGCTACTAACCACATGCTCCTTAATCCCCATCTTCCTGTGTAGATTTCTGGTCTGTAAACTGCCTAATGGCTGACACCGGAATGGTTCTTAATTTCCCCAAAAGTATCCTGTCCTGGCCTCCATTTGCGACTACAGTTTAAAATGCCGAGGTTCTTGCCAAGTACTGATCATTTATTCAACAAAGAGTTGTTTTTTTAATATCTACTATCTGTGACTCACTAAGGTAACCTATATATGGGAATTTATATGGGAATCTTGTATGAGAAACATAAATTGAATATGATGTGTTCCCTGAGTAAAGACAAAGAAGAACAAGGTGAGTTCCAGGAAAGCAGTTGGTTCAATGTTTTTGTAGCACAAAAAGGAAATTGATGGAAAACCAAGACTGGAAATAAAGTACAGGTTTCATCTTTATGTGAAGAATAATAATTATCAGTGACCAGAATGGAGAAGGCAATGGCACCCCACTCCAGTACTCTTGCCTGGAAAATCCCATGGACGGAGGAGCCTGGTGGGCTGCAGTCCATGGGGTCGCTAAGAGTCGGACACGACTAAGCGACTTCACTTTCACTTTTCACTTTCATGCGTTGGAGAAGGAAATGGCAACCCACTCCAGTGTTCTTGCCTGGAGAATCCCAGGGACGGGGAAGCCTGGTGGTCTGCCGTCTATGGGGTCACACAGAGTCGGACACGACTGAAGCGACTTAGCAGAGTGACCAGAAACACTTAAGATTAAAAGAAAGGAGGTGCAATGTGTACATTGCTTCCGTATTTAATTTGAACTCCAAACATGTCTTTCAAAATTGTATAATGTCTATGTACATAGAGAAGGCAATGGCACTCCACTCCAGTATTCTTGCCTGGAAAATCCCATGGACAGGGGAGCCTGGTAGGCTGCAGTCCATGGGGTCGCTAAGAGTCAGACACGACTGAGCAACTTCACTTTCACTTTTCACTTTCATGCATTGGAGAAGGAAATGGCAACCCACTCCAGTGTTCTTGCTGGAGAATCCCAGGGATGGAGGAGCCTGGTGGGCTGCCGTCTGTGGGGTCGCACAGAGTCGGACACGATTGAAGCGACTTAGCAGCAGCAGCAGCAGCCTCAGGTTAGCTCTGTTATTTTAATAGTAATGTCTACAGAAAAAGCATTATTGCTAGCAGTGTGCATAGTAATCTCTTCTAGTTATATCTGTTTAGTGTGATCTAACCACTGCTGGCCCCATGGGTGTCTCTATTCACCTAGTGACAGCTTCTAGACTCCAAGGACCAAACCACCATTGAGCTTGTTCTTTCTGTTTTCAACTATGCCATGTAAATGCGTCCCTGTGTCCCTCTCTGCCTACCTAGCTGACAACTGTCTGCCTCCTTCTGGCTCAAAGAGTTAAGCCTGGCCTGCCCTGCCAACACTGCTTTTCAGGAAGGAAGATCACTGATCATCCTCTGGTTTGAACCAAGCCCCAGGTAAGAGTAGCCAGGTGATGCTGAGAAGGCTGTGGGGCTTCACAGAGGACCAAGGGGTCTCACCAGAGCAGCCAGCGCTCATGTTCTTCTTGGGGACAGTGAGATAAAGCTGCACACAGCCAGGATGGGCTCCTGGAGGTCCGAGCTCAGGAGGAGACAAGCTGTTTATCAAAGTGAGAGATGACTGCAGCTGGAGTTGCTAAAAACAAACCACGCTAGGTTTTATCTACTTCCAAAAAGGTTCACTTCTAAGTAGGTCAAAGTGTTCCCGAAGTAGGGCAGTAAGAAGTGCCCGTCTATCACTCTGACGGAGTTCCAATTTGGGAAGGCTTGCCATTACTAAGTGTCCACCATGAGGGATGGTATTTTCATTCTGACTGTCAATGCCCACTTCCCTCCCACAGGCAGAAATAGCAGCTGCAGCAGCATGTAGTTTCCTGAGTGCGATGAAGAGGTTTCTAATACATTAAATGCAGTGTGGATTTTGCCTTAATGTAACTCAAGTCAGTTTATGGAGGAGTTCATGAATAGGAGGGATACGGAAGATGCTGCCCATCCTTATATTCTGAATTTTCAACCATTCCAGATGTATGAGAGGTAAGCTTAGCCCATGTGTCCCAGAGGAGATTTCCTAGGAAACAGGATTGCAAAGATTTTCTCAGTTAGAACTCTAGGCCTCAGAATATTATTGCCTACCGCATCCTCAGGTCCCCTGATAAAGTTAGCCAGTTTTCCCCTGCAGTCCTCGGGGGATGGAGGACACTGAGCCTGCTCTTCACAGATGAACTCTCTCAGGAGTCCCTAACACACGGTCCTTTCTCCTTCCTCCCCTCCCTCCTCTCTTCCTCTCTTCTCTTTTCCTCCCTCCCTTCTTCCTTTCCTTCCTCCCTTTCTTCCTTCCCATAAATATTTACCAAGACCTTCTTATATGTCAGCTACTGTTCAGGCTACCTGGGATAGAGTAAAGAACAAAATAAACAAAACCTCTTCACTTGTACAGGGAATCTGGGAAGCAGTTAATTGCTATAAAGAAAAGTAAAACAGCAAAGGGATATCCAGTGTGATGGTAGAGGGTGGGAGTGAGGGAAAGTCTCTCTAATCAGGTGACATTTAAGCAGAGACATGAAAGAAGTGTGGTGACAAGTCGTCTGGGTATCTGAGGACCTGGGGTGTTCCAGAAGGTGTGGGTGCTGGGCAGGAGAATGCATCATTCAGTTGTGGAAGAGTTTGGTCAGGCAGGCTGGTCAGGAGGTGGTAGGACATGGTAGGAAGAATATGCCCCTCCCTGCAAGGATGTCCCCACTCCTAATCCTTAGAAACTGCAAATGCAATACCTTACAGAGCAAAAGGGACCCTGCAGATGTGATTAGGGACCTTGGGATGGGGAGCACATACTTGATTATTCAGGTTAGCACAGTGTAATCATGTGAGTCCTTAGGAGCAGAGAACCTTTCCCACTGTGGTCACAGGGAGATGCAACTTTGGAAGAAGGACCAGAGAGATGCAACATCACTTGCTCTCAAGATGGAAGAAGGGACCACAAGCCAAGGAATGCAGGTGGCCTCCAGAAATCTAGAAGCTGGAAAAGGTGAGGAAACAACCTCTTGTCTAGGGCTTCCAGAAGGAAGGCTGTCCTGCCGATTCTTGATTTTAGTCCAGTGACAATCGCATTGGACTTACAACCTGAAGAACTGTAAGAGAATAAATATGGTGTTGTTTGAAGGCACTAAGTCTATGGTAATTTGTTAGAGCAGCAGAAGGGAACTAAGAGGAGATGAAGTCAGAGAACAGGCTCTGGGGCAGGTTTTGCAGGAGCCTCCCTGCAGCCACACAAGGGGCTCTTGTTATCACTGGAAGTGAGACAGGAGCCATGGACTGTTTTGAGCTGAGCCCAGCCCTCCTCCCTGTAGCCTGGACCCCAGCAACGGTAATTAGCCACACGCCCACCTGTGTACAAAGGTAGGCACCCACACCCCCTGTAGCATACAGGCCTTGTGGAGAGTACGGCAAATGGACATAATATCAGAACCAGCATTCCTGCTGGGGCTGGGGGACAATGCTGGGGAAACCAGGCAGCCTAGTCCTCTCCCAAAAGTAAGGACAAGAAAAGAGGCAGGCTGGTCCGTGAGTGGATGGCCTCCCTGCTCCGGAGATGGGGAGCTGGTACTAAACATGGCAAGACTTGCAAACAGAAAGATTCCTCATCCATGTTGTAGAGTTTGAGCTCAGACTGCTGGTTCAGTGCTACGGGGGCCCTAGATGAAGGGTGGTTGCTTTCAAAGTTTGACCGACACAGGGGAAGGCATTGAGGTGATGGGAAGAGGGTCCTCAACACTCTCTCTGGCCAAGCAGCATCAGAGTCCCACTGCTGAAAGCTCCTCGGGCTGAGGGCCGTAAGGCTTGCTCCTCATGACTGACTGTTATGATCCTCTCATCTCTGGCCTTCCCTGAGCAGGTCCGGTGGGCTTACCCCCAGCCTTTAGACCTCTGCCGCTCCTTCTCTGCCTCCCAAGCTACAATCTGTGCATGTCATTTCTACATTCCCTGACCTTTTGTGGGGAAAGTGGTTTTGGCTGAGGTAGCTCTAGTAAAAGAAAACTGCATCATCTTCTCTTTGGGAAACATTCTGTTTTTGATTTCTCCTTTCTATCATTTATTTCCCATCCCTTCTCAGCAAGCAAGCACAGTGGTAGCCTCTCCTCTCTTGGACTGAATCTGAGGCTCTCATTGTAGCTCTGAGTGCTACCAGCTCCGAGCTGGTTCATGAGGCTCCAAGGAGTGAAGTTGTCTCACCCTCCTCTCCCTGGGAATAATAAGAGGCATCATTCTCATGTCTATTTCACAGATTTACAGTGGGCACCAGGAGGCATGAAAATATGCTGTTGAGACAGGCATTTGGCATAAGCGAAGTGTCAGCAGGCTGGTTACACAAAGGAGAGGGGCAGGATCTCTGCAGAGGGTCCCCAGAGGCGTCAGTCATTTCCCTGGATAATGCAGCGTCTCCTCCTGCGTCACTTCTTCTTGTAGCAGCGCCACACTGGGGGGTACTGAAAGGAAGATGGGCCTGGCCTGACATTTTTCTATTTGAGGCCTCCATTCGAAGCCCTTTGATGTCCTAAATAATATCAGATAATGGTAGCCAGTTCCAGGCAGGACATCTCACCCAGAACAAAGTAGGCTCGGGGCAAGTTCTAACTGTCTTTGCTGATGCCTTATCCTTAAAAGAAAAATAAAATAAAAAGGAGGGTAAGGTGTGAACTAGATGGCACCTACATCTCCCTCTTCCTGAAATTGTCCTGGGAGGGCTCCCATTTGGTCAGTAACTATTGAGACATTTCTGGCCCACCCTAACAGAGACAGGAAAGTGAAAGAAATTCAGTTGAAAGTAAAATAAGGCAGTTTTTACAAAATTAGTCTTTGTTCTTCTCTTCTTTGAATTGAGGAAGGACACATTCATGCCCACCCAACAACACTCAACATCTCAGCACCGCCCTCTATCACGTAGGGTCAGCCCAGCTCTCGGGTATGATTCAAATGTTACCTTCAATGACCAGAGTTAATCAATGAAAGAACAGGGCATCGAGAGGCACAAGCTAGGGAATAATTTGAATTCTCAGTTCAAATATATCAATATATAAACACTACCCTCTAGGTGGAGGAGAAAGAAAATGAGAAGAGAGGAGTCAACCATTATTTCTTAGGAAATCAGAGTTAGCTGGATCGGCTGTCGGTAGCGCAGAAAGGGCTCAGGGTAGACCAGGCGTAGAGACTGAGGGCAGGGAGAGAGTGCAGAGTAGAGACAATGCTGGGCCATTGCAAGGCCTGCAGATGGAACTAGAAACAGCACCTTGACCCTGTGAGCAGCCCTGGGAAGATTCAAGCTGGAGGCACCCTAGATGCATCCCTACAGAGGAATCAGAACTGCGACAAAGGACAGGGAAATGAACGTTAGTCGACTGTGTGGTACTCACAGGTCAGAAGTCTGACTCAAGGCAAGTGGGCACTATTGCCCATTTTACAGATTTTAAGTATTTTGTCCAAGATTATCAACTTATCAGTGACTGGGCAAGGATTCAGAGCCCCCTCCCCCCGCCAGATCCTTTACCTCAAGACTCTTATTCCACACCTCTTATCGTGCCATCCGTGTCCACATGTCACTCTAAAACCTCACGCACAGCAGGGTCACTTACGTTTTATTCTAAGCAATCTATGCGCATAACAAAGAGAACAACGTCACAGCTTAAAAGCATTTCTACTTGACTTTGCAACCTCTGAGGCTCCCAGCAACTGTGAGAGATGAGTATGTTTATCTGCTTCCCCTACAGTCGCAGA
This sequence comes from Aepyceros melampus, assembly GCA_006408695.1. Taxonomy (NCBI): domain Eukaryota; kingdom Metazoa; phylum Chordata; class Mammalia; order Artiodactyla; family Bovidae; genus Aepyceros; species Aepyceros melampus. The sequence continues at coordinate 497,488 of SJXQ01001684.1, read as the reverse complement.
AACCAAGATTCAGTGACTTTCTACTCGTTTCATATTCTGTCCTCTTCCTGATCCATCTGACTCCCTGAGTACCAAGCCCTCCCCAGTTTTCTCAAAGATTTGCAAGTATGCTTCTATGAAAAAGATAGGCTGGTTATAACCTATCAGATTGAACCATTTAAAATTTCTGGTTTTCAACCAGTTTTGACGACAAATACGGCTATTTCATGTGCTTCAACCTAATAAATTGGACCTCAAAATGAAGGTCCAATATATGCTATGCTGGGATGGATTAAACATAGGACACTTAGACTGCTATCACTCTAGGTTACTTACAGTACTTGCCTGATGTGGAGAGAAAAAAGCAGATGTTTTTAGAACAGGATGGGATTGTAGAGATAAATCAGGAAGACATGGATGAAAGGTGATACCAATACTATTTTACAACATGTGACAATATGAATAACTGTACAGAATAAAAAAAAAAAAAAAAAAAGACCAGCCCATAGAGAGCCTCAAAGAGGAAGGCAGTCACTATTAAGTCCCGAGAGAGACTGGCAGTGGACTCTCCAGCCGGTAGGCAGGAGGAGACTTTAAAGTGTCCGGATTTGACAGCAGAGGAGATGGTAAAGGTGCATTTTTTGCTTCTGAAGCAGAAAGTGCAGGGAGTTCCCACCCCACAGCGAATCTGCTGGACCAGCTGGACCAGCTCCAGCGGGTATCTGGCCCCCAGCAGAGCTGCACCCCATTTAGCCCACTAGCCAGAGTGCTGCTCAGAGCCATTCTGCACCAGCAGGCTCTTTCTCGCAGGCAAAGCATGCACAGGACAAGTCTGTCTGCCGCTACTGCCCATGGGGAAGGGAGCCCAGGAGACCAGAGGGAGAGGGAGTGGGAGGCATCATGTGTACAGGGCTTGTGCTCTCTCAACCTTCACCTGGCTAGACTGGGAAAATCCAAGGGCACTGAGTCAGAGAGAAGGACAATAAAGTAAAATAGCTCTCTTCAGTGCCTCCAGCCTCGGGAGGTGGTGGAGCACGGTGGTGGAGTGAGACCTTGGCAAATGGACTTGCGTTCAAATCTAGATCCACCAGTAGCAAGCTGTGGACTTTTCAGTCTGCCAAATGAGGAAAACAGCAAAGCAGGAGCACAGAATCTGGCGCTAAGTGAGGCCCAATAAATGCCAGGCACTTTTACGAGCTGATGACACACTTAATACAGGTCAACAGTATCACGACTTGTTTGGCATCTTCAGGCTGTGGTGCTACATCCCTCCCGAGCCCGCTGTTCTCCACTGTTCTATACCTTCACACCTTCCCCAGCCTGGGTAAGCTGTTCCCAAGGCCAGCTAGGTAATAAAAGGAGAACTCATCAGGAGACCCCATGAGAGAGGACTCCCTGTAAACAAGCCAGGCCACCACAGGCACTGCCTCTTTCCTCCAGGACATCAGCTCCAGGGCTCGCCAGGCCCTGGTTTCGTTTGGCTAAGCAAACAGGCATTTCCCTACAGCTTCTTCAGGTGCTCAGTTGGAACCAGGGCAAAAATCATATAGGAAAAGAAAAGGAACACAGGTATCCTACAGAGCTGGGTGGAGAAGAACCTGGACTGTGTTTTTGGACCCTGTGCTGTTTTGAAAGACTGCTCTTAAGTGTACAGTTCAGCGGCAGTAAGTACATTTCCAATGTTGTATAACCATCACCATCATCTACCTCCAAATTTTTTTTGTCTTGTAAAAGTGAAACCCTGTACCTGTTAAATACTAACTCCATAATTCCTCTTCTTTCCCCAGTCCCTGGCAACCACCATTCCACTTTCTGTTAACCCTAACCCT